>CAEGAE010003509.1:0-101384 GCA_903067095.1 Girardinus metallicus
TCATTGCCAACAAAGGATATATTACAAAGTATTGAGATGAACTTTTGTTATTGACCAAATACTTATTTTCCACCCTTTTTTGCAAATAAATTCTTTAAAAATCAGACAATGTGATTTTCTGAATTTTTTACTCTCATAGTTGAGGTCTACCTATGATGTCAATTACAGGCCTCATCTTTTTAAGTGGGAGAACTTGCACAATTGGTGACTGACTAAATACTTTTTTTTCCCCCCACTGTAGAAATTTTGACTGCAACCTAGAATTTATGTTCCGGAAATGGGGTCTGAGTGTCTGTACCTCAGCAGATTGACGTGTCAAAGTATTGGAAGCTGATATTTCCTCCCAGGCGCATTTTAAGCTGTAACTAACACTTGTCTTGGTTCATTATTATAGTGAGTGTTTTCCGGGAACGGTTTGAAGGAGGAACTTGTAAGCATTCTGGAATGCTTTTGAAGTTTTGACATAATGACTTCACCCTCTCATCTTCCTGAAAAGACTACAGTCCTGTACCAAATGTGGTGGACATTAGGTGATACTTGAGACTTCCATGGAAGCTTTTTTGGCAGGCCTGCTGCAGGGACAGTAGCTGGGTTAGTTGCAGTGGCTCATTCCAGCTTTTCTTTTATGAGATGTTTTGGATGGCTAAAATTGAGCCCTAAAATTTTAGCCTATTCCCAGGTTTTCACCCTCTAAATCCTAGCAGCAGAGACTTTAAAGCCAACCATAACAGGTTGAAGTGTCTGAAAATCAGTGGTACATCAATAAAATGATAAACCCAACAGCTTCTGTGATCATCAAAGCACTTTTTATCCACAAATGACTACTTTTTAGAAATCCTGTGAGCACTGCTTGTACTCTGCTCCCTTCTCTCCCTTCCTCTTGATTGCTAGATTTAGTGTCAGTATTTTGACAGTGTCACTGATGCTTTTATTATTCGAACTGAAGAATGACAAAGATTCAGAATTTCTTCTGTGTTAATGAAATCAGCATATTTACAATTTAATTTCTCAAAGTAATTTATTTCAGCTTGGAAACATGCATATTTAGAACAGACTTCAGCATAATTTTGAACTCATAGGACACTATTCTATCAATAAAAAAAAAAGTAAGTGATTGTTACAGCAGATGTTTTTCAGACGAGACACGGTGATATTCCACCATCTGTTTCTGGCGCAGGCTCTTAGTCACACTAGCTGTACCTCCACTGATAAAACACATGGAGAGAAGCTTTTGTTGAAAGGAAACACGGCAAACACTAATTACTGTCATCGCCCTTTATTGGCAAGTCGGCATGTGTTTACAACAAAGTGTCAATTTAGTTTAATGTCATGCTTTTTTAAAAACATAACTAGACTGTTTGTGTGTGTAAATGTGTGTAGCAACAGAACAACATGACTGAGTTTGATTCTCAAACGGATTGCGTGTCATATTATAATCTGTTTTACTGTCTGGCTCCCTCCCTCCTCTGCCTCTTTATTCTCCTGATCAGGGTGGAAACAGCAGAAACAGGTCAGCGATGTGGTGGACTATGGTGGCCCTCAGAGTCCAGGATGGAAAAGAAGTGGAGCTCAGAGCTTTAAAAGCTCCCCAGCCAACAGCCCCTCCTTCTCAAGCTCCCAGGTAAACTCTGTTTCACCTCATCTGACATACTGTCAGGTAGAAAGAAAGGGTGGATGATTAAATCATTTTGGATTTGGAGCTTTTATGCTGTGTTGAATAAACAATAAAATGTGTTTGCTGACATTTTTGATGTTTTTTTGCTGCCATTACACATACAAAGGTATACAAATCATTTTATCAGGTAACATTTGGAGCTCAAGAATAAATTAGACTTTATTTTAAAGCATCTGAAGCAATGTAGGGTGGGAAGAGCATAAACCTAAAACATGTTAGTAACAATAAAACTGCGGACAAGAAAGTAATTTTTCTTCAAAATGTTGAAGAAAAATTAAGAATTATTTGAAGAGATCTCCACCTGCTTTTGGCATTTCAAAATATATAGAATTTTCTGAGAATAGGTCCAAAGTCTCAGTGATATGATGTTTTAGCTTCTTCATAATCACTTTTACGGCATGACAAAATGCTCCACCCTGCCAGAAAATAAAACACCACCAATTTTTTCCGGGATTGTTGGATAAAGTTGCCGCTGCAGAATGTTTTGATCCCAGTCTTTAATCATTTCAGTGCTCTTGGGTCCGTATTGTAGGAGAAGCACCCCAACACCTGGATTGTATCAGGATGCTTAACTGTTGGCACCACACAGAACTCAGGGAAGCTCTTACCTTTTCTTCTCGAGATGTCAGGGACATATGAGGTTCTTGTTGAGTTTTGATGTGTCCTTTAACTTTTTACTCATTGGACTAAATTGACTCTGTTACTTTCCTTTGTGTCCAATTGTCTTTACTTCATTGTGCACACATTTGCTCTCACACACACCTGATGCAGGTGATGAGCAAGCTCTACACTTGTGACAATCTGATCTTTTCGTTTTACCATTTTTGTAGGAGGAGATAGTTATATTTGCTGGACTCTCAAAGATGTCTTGATTTTTCCCACCTTGATAAACCAGCAATACTTCAGAAGTAAAAATCTTAGCAATAGTTTTTAGCACGTGAACCTGTTTTGATGCAAAGTAGTAATGACTTCATGCTTTTTCTTACAAAACTGATTGGCACAACAAGAAGAGGACTTAAAGAGCTTCTGTCATTTTTTTTATTATTAGATTAATGGAGTGATTTTAGTCAGAATTCTGATTGACATAAAGTTAGTCGATCATTTTGGTAAAATCCAGTAGAAATTTTTTGTTAAAAACATTTTTAAGCTATTAAGAGCTTGAATAAAAGTGAAGCAAATTCATTGGAGAGCAGTCACCATAGAAACCTAAAGAAACAAAACATTTATGCACCTCCATAACATTTAGGTGTCACTGTATGTTTGGCTTTTTTGTTTTAGAAAATCTGGACTTTTCTTTTCTTTCACCCAGCCTTGTGTTGCATGAATGGCCTGAGTGTTTACACCAAAACACACATTGCAGCCACACACAGATCACAAGACTGATGTCTGCTGCTGTGTTTATGTGTGTGAGGGGGGAGGTTGTCACCTCTTAGCACTTCATGAAAAACATTTCCAATGTTCTCTTGGTTTTCTCCTCACGGCATTCTCCTTGCTGATCTTTTTAAAGCATGGTCGTCTCTACAAAACTAACAGTGTGGATTACCACGGACAAATGGACAACTCTGATTTCATCCCAATGACTCCAGCATTCCCAGTGTCTCCTCCAACGCCCTATGGTAAGAGATGATGTCAAAAAATTGAGCCCCTGTGGCCGTGGGTGTGTCTGCGTTTGGAAATCTTATCAATTTTTTTCCCTTTTCTTTCTAGTGAAACATTTCTCTGAGTTTTCCCAACTTGGTGCTGGCAGACAGTGGGACCAACACAGCTGGACACAAGGTAGTTTTTTTTTTTTTTTCCTAAAGTGAATACTTGGCAAGATGCATCACTTTGCAAAAAAAAATACCCATGTCCCCTGAACTTTTTCATTTTGTTGTGGTTTTGTTACCATCTTCCTCAAATTTGCATGTCTATGTGCCTTTGGCTTTTTATGTAAAGTTGCCTACCAATCTGCTTCCATCCATCCATGGAACAGACTCACTCTGACACAAGAAGAAAGCAAATATACATTTTTACAAAGGAAAAAGTCAAAAATTATAATGCACAATGACTTGGATTTTAATCTGATTACTGATTTGGAAATAGTAACCCATTAAATAGAAAGTGGTCATATTAGAGTAACGTGTTACTGTCATCACTGTTGTGTCCCTTTCATGTAATGTGACACTTTTAACGTGGGACATCAACAATGTGTTTCTTATTGCCGCTCTTCTGTAAAGATCAGATTTATAGTGCCTGATAAGTGGCTGACATCATGAGCAAACAGATTCTCCTACCTGAGCTGTGGACCTCTGCAGATCCCCCAAAGTTACAGTGGGTCTACTGGGAATGCTGCTTTAAGCTTCTTCACAACTTCATCCCTGACCTGCCCTGACCTATCTGGTGTGATTATTGGTCACATGGTGCTGTTTACAAATGTTTTCTCTCGAGCCAACTCAAAGGAGGAGGAGATTGATAGCAGAGAGGCTACACAGTGAACACAGTGAAGCCAAGCAAATCTACTTTTAATATTTTATTTTGACCCCACCCCCTCCAAAATGTTTAAAGCCTTTTTTCCCCACCTGATAATGATGCACCATTTTGTCTTGGTCTATCACATTGAAACCAAATAAAATATATTATAGCTTGTTCATTTAATGGGACAAAAAAAGAAAAAAGTGCATGAATACTTCTGTAAAGCTCCGTATATGAGGGTGTGTGTCTGATTAAGAGTTAAGCTCTTGATTTCAGATGAACAAGGATCAGGAAAAGGTTGGAATGTCCTTATGGCTTAATACACTAAAAACACACACCTTGTCTGGCGTTTGTTTTTGTTGGCTGGACATGTGAACATGACTTTTTGTTCTTGGCGATTCAGAGGCTGGCTTATTTCTAATCAATTAGGATTAGACATTTCAATAATTTCAGAGATGGGATTGGATAGCCCGCTAAGGCCCTGTGGGATAAGCTAAGGCTGGATTCCTGCTAATAATAGCTAACAGAGGAAAGGAGCTCTGCTGACAGGATGTCCACTCGTGTCCTGTTCAGGGAGGGTACAGGAGAAGAGGGGAGGGTCTGTTGTTGTTTGAACATCCTGCCTGAACAGATATTCAGCTCACAGCTGCAGCAGGAATTTACTGTAGTGTCAAAAACATGATTGTCTTTCAGAGGTCGGAGCTTATTTCTGATTTGAGGCACTGTTGTTCTGCACTAAAGTTAGGCTGAATGTTTTGCTGATATTAATGGTCATGCTATTCCTAGTGCCCTTTTTCTGTGTGTTTTGAACAGTTTGCCCCCTTAAAGGGCAGTTCTGCTTTGTTGTAAACATGTTCGGCGGAGCAGGGGGTGATAGGATGGAGGGAGAGCTGATGAAAAACAGAATAGAAAAGCACCTGAGTTTTCTCTCCCTGTGAAGCTGAAAAGGGCACAAAATGTCTTTTGGTTGCTGACATTTTGTGACTCAGACAACAGTTTCCTGTTTCCCACATTAAATACAAACAGCTGTCTGGGAAATAATTTGCTTTGTCTTGCCAGGAGCAGTAAGATTATCCATTCAAATAATTGTCATTTTATTTTAAGTCATTATAAATTGTGCCAAGGCTGCATGTCTATGAACTAAAGACAAAGAGCTCTTTTATTTGAGCTTACAGTTAACTGTTTCTTTGAGTTTTGCTCAATCTAAGCCTTACACTGAAAAACACTATTCTTGAACAAAGGTTAAAGCTACAAGATTTCAGTTGTATAAGCCAAAAATATTTTAACTAATGCAATAACTGTTAATGCAACTAATGATGCTATTAAACGCATTTCTATTTTGCTGACATATAGAGATGAGCAGATTAGTGTAATGTTTTTCATTTCTGGTAGTAGTTAGAGGGCAGTTCAGTCGTTCAGGCCTGAATTTCAGATTATTTAAAATGTATAATCATTTTCAGTCCTGTTACATAGATTACAGTTAGGAATGTCCATTTCAACAAAATCCAACCACATGATATGAATCAAAAATAAGGAAACAAAAGTGAAAAAAAGTAAAAGTTTGTTACACTGTTAAACCACCATTTTTTTGTGTATGAATGAATACGCTCAAAGAATTTTTTCTTGTCATACTGTAATATAATGTAGTAATGTAACATATTGTAATATAAACAAAACAAAAATAAAATGTTTAACTTGTACCATGCTGAAGAAAAGCAGCCATTTTTAAATCTAACTTTTTATTATATCATTTCAAAGTGGTTTATTTGGTCTGGATTGAATTTATATCAATTTCAGAAATTGATAGAGGTCCCTCTTTTAGTTAAAACCATCTTCATTACAAACTAGATTTTTCCGTAGCTTTATAGTATAATTTTTTTTAAAAACAGATAGTGATGCCATTAAAGGCAAATGTTGCAGACAGTTTGACCAGCACAATTTTTTTTCTTTCTTTTGTTTATGTTTTGTTTTGCATTTTTGCTTGTAGTTGGAAGGTTGTTTTGTGAGGTAAGGTTAAAGTGGAAAATTTTATGTTGAATATAATTTATATTACATACCTCTAAATGTTAACCTTCATAAGCAGCTGTTGCTTTGCAGCAAGACTGGATCTGAATCCTGGTCTGGGGTCTTTCTGAATGGAGTTTGCATGTTCTCCCTGTGCAGATGTGGGTTCTCTCAGGGTACTACAGTCTTAAAGGATGACTACCAGATCAGTTGGTCTCTCTAATTGTCATTAGTTATAAAGTGTATGTGCATGGTTGTTGGTCCTGTGTGTCTCTGTGTTGCTCTATGATGGACTGACGACCTGTTCAGGGTGAACCTTGCCTCTTGCCCAATGACCGCTGGAGATATAAAAATCTGCAGCTGACACTTTCACAGTACAATCAAATGTGAATCAAACCCTGCTTCACTTGTGTACTTCCCTGTGCACATGACAGCGAAAATGCAACTCTGAACCGTTACATAACTCAATTTCCATTGTGTACTTATGGTCACATCAAAATAAAGAGTGATATGCAGAAGTGGTCAGCCAGAGGAAGCAGAGTGCAGTGGAAGGAATGTAGATGAGGTCTAGCAAAAGGCAGATGGCTCTCTCAGGCAAATACTTGACTGTCTGAACTTAACTGGTCAAAGGTCAGGTGAAAGTCTCAGTGCAGACTTCTTCAGATGGTTTGAATTGTTGTCTGTAATGAATGAGAGGTAGCTAAAGGGCTCTAAAAGTTTCAAGTGCCAATCTGTAAGGGTGTTTTATGTTGCAGTAATTGTGCCACCCCTGTGAGATCCATATATCAACCGAAGATGCTTTTTCCTGAGATTAAAAAGGCATAATACACAATAAATAATAATGTTAACCCAATAAATTGTAATGTTAACCCAGAAAATACTTTGCTGCCAAGTTATCTTTTAAACAGCTATGATGAATTGAGTAGCTGGAGGTGTGCTTGTGCTTTCTTCTCATAAGGATGATGGGATTCTTTTACATGGAAAGCAAAACTAGCTGGATTTGAGTATCATAGGATAACCAAAACATTAAAGGTAACCTCAGGAAACAAAATTAGGTTACTGCTGCTCACTTCTACAACTTCCAGTGTGTTTTCCAACTGATTTCAGTTTCTCTCCAGAAATGTAAACTGGTGTCTATTTTTTATAACTTCAGGAACAGATGCAAAATGTTGACATCCATGTCAGCTCATTTCCTGTGACACCAAGGTTAAAAGGAGGCACACTCTTTCACTAAAAACTAAACACAAAATAACTCAATTCATCGCCAGCTCCTCTCTAATTTATGACATGCAAAAACAAGACGCATGGCAGGAGTCAGTGTCAAAGTGTCTGCATGCCTTTGTCCTTCGTGTCTGTGGCGAGCAGATGGTGGGAGTGGACACACATGCCTGGACAGAGAGGCCTTTTTGAAGCCCTACAAACCCCACCACCTCCTGTCGCTGTCGCTGCTCCATAAAAGGCCACATGTCACCCTTGACCCTGCTGGAATCCGCTCTGATTGGGGGAAAACTCTCGCAGTGACCCAGCAGGAACAATGCTCAGTGGTCAGTAAAACGGAGGGAGGGACGGAGGAAGAGAGGAGGAGGAAGAAATTCCATATACCTCCTCCCCGCCTCCCTCTTTCTGTCCCTCCCTCCATTCAAACCCAGAAGTCGAGTGGCGTCACAACACGGCAAGAACAAATGGGGGGCTTATTTTTCCATCTGGGGGATGAAAGGAGTTGTGGATGGAAGAAAAAACTATCCCGGCTTCAAAATCTTAAGATCTCTTCTGCGAGTGGAGCTCAGGCTGGCTTTTAAAAGGCAGTGCTGAGTAAGGAGGAAGACGTTCCAGATAAAAAGGAAGAATTCATTCCCACCGGGTGGTAGCAGAAAGAGCAACAGGAAGGTGAAAGACCCTGGAAGTTTTGAAATAACCGGCCAATAACGGGATAACTTCTGGGGCTGTCACCATCATGACTGCATCTCTTGGTATGTACACGCCCACATGAGTGGCAAAAAGCTTAAAAGTTTATTGTGCTGCCTGTTAAAGCTATGATTTCTCAGTGAAATTGGTATTTTCAGACATTTATCTTATTGTATTTATTTATCTGTGCAGTACTGTTTGTCCTTGAGAAACTGCATGGAGAAGTAGGTACACAAGCCTCTGGCATTTTCAAACAACTGTAATTTTTCACCTTTCCCTAGTATTTTACAATATTTTTAAGAACCTGTTTTTTACATCTGTTTTGTGCACATTAAAAAAACACTTACCTCAGTCTGCGTTCTCCTGGAGAGCACCGTCTGCAGCCTGTCTGACATCTCATATTTGCTGGTAGGATGAGGTGGTTTGTTCCACTGCTGCGTTCATGATCTCATCCTGTTAAGGGCTTATTTTGGCCTCCATCGTGTGCTGATGTATTAGTGGTTAACAAAGAGGGGCCATTTCTCCCCCTTTTTATTTCTGCTCTACTGACCTTGATTGCTTTGAAAAAGCCTTTCTTGTTTTCACTGGGGTGCTTACTGTGGTGGAGGCTACCGACAGAGATGTCACAGCCAATCAAAGGCACAACGTTGTCATGCAGATATTCATAGTTTAGCTGTTCTTACAGAAGAATAAGTAAAAACACATCTTGCTTTAATTTTTGGTTTTAATGTCTTGTGTTACTTTTAAATAGTTAAAGTCATTTAAAGTGAGGAATTCAGGCCAATGGAAATGTCTTTTTCCGATGAATCAGTGCAATCAATGTCCAATATTCCAAGTTAGTTATTTTTATAAGGCAAATGTTTTTCCCAGCTGCAATTTTGAGACCTGGAATCAGGTTTTCATTTTCTTTAGGTATGGGCATTTATGGCCTCACTAGCTGAAGTGATCCAGCTGAAGCAGCTTCTTTTGTGTCTCTATAAATCTGACGGTGGAGAGATTTCAGGTGACTCTGATAGCTTACAGATCTACTGTGTTTGTTCTTGTTACTGGTATTTTATATCTAATGCTACAGGTTGATTCGACATTTAGGAAAAATTATGGAATTGGATTTAAATACTTTCTATGCTTGTAATTGTGTGGAAAACAAAATTAGACCATGAAAAGAATTTTTATTTCCAGATTTTATTCCGCATATTATCTAAAAGTCTTTCCTTCTTTCCTCCCTTCCTTCTCTCCTTCTTTTCTTTCTTCCTTCCTTTCTTTCTTCCTTCCTTCTTAACAGCGCTACATAAATTATGTCCTCTATTTAGAGAACATAACTTTTTGTTATCTGAAGCTGCTTCTCCTGCTTTTACCACTGTGATAAGTCAATATTTTTTTTCTGGAGCTGAATAAAACAGCACGCTATTGAATGACTGGAATTCCTGAATAAATTAGGAATGTGTAGGAGAGTTGTGGAAAAATCAACACTTTGGTCTGTTGTTAAACAACAAATCATGAACTACAAGCAGATGCCTTTTCAGGACACACTATTCAAAACCAGGGAATAAATTGATATTTGGTTCTTAACTTACCAACTTACTCCTCTCTCTAAACACACGTTTCCTTTATGTCTTCATTATGTTGAATGTATTATGCAACTTTATTTTCAGTGTTGCTTTTGTTTACTCCCTCTTTTATGTGGATAAACCTCCCATTCTGTACACCACAGAGCTTATACTAACATTAAATAGACACCAGTATAGCCACCTTGTCCTTCTAAAGCACATCTTATTCAAAGGGTTGAAGTGTGCCCTCAACATGCCTCCAAGTTCTGCAGGCGCTTACTCATGACTAATTCATTTTAAATCAAGCAAGGAAACATTTTAAAGATGGCTGTGGCCCTTCTGGTCTGGAACTGCTCACCCTGGCCTCAGATCTTTTGTCATGGACATTTTTTCACTTCTAAGCAGCTTTTGCAAAACCCACTTCTTTTTTGCTAAGGACAGAAGTTTAGATATAGCACAAGTGTGTTTGGGAAGCAGTAGCTGATTTCCCCCTCTTTTGTTTTGATTCTCACTCATCTAAACATTCACTTTTTTAATGTGACAGATATAAACAGCTGTAAGATGGTCATGCGGGCTCAGTTTTAGCCTCAGTGCGAGTGCAAGTGCTTGTACCCACATTCCTGTGGTCTGTGGGCTGTTTGCCCAGCATAGCTGCTCATGTATTATTGGCTTATTGTATGCCATTATTTAATTCTCTTCTTTTTGTTCAACAAGAAGTGTGAGCAGATGCGAAGATCCCCAGATGACCTTCTCTTTTGATAAATAGTAACTATTTTCATGGCGAGCGTGAAGGTATGCCCCTTTTGTAGTCAGAGCCATGGTACCATCACTCTACGATGCAGAAAGTATGTGCATATGTTGTGGGCTGGGGCTGTTGCTGGTGGTTGGCAGATGAGCCCACATGGGTCAGTGCCATCTGGAAAAGGTTTTTCATAAGTTGACCGTAAACTGAAGAGAGGCTTTGTGCTCACTCAAAGTGAAGAGAAATCTGTGCACTTTCAATACTGGGGTTCTTGTGGTGGATGTGAAACAGTCTTAATTCTGGACATTGCAATGCATTTACCGTGAAGTTAAAACAACGAAATTCGATGATTTAGAAGAAATGGGACTTTTGCAAATTTTCAGCTTACTCCATTTAAAAAAAAGTAAATGTAGAATAGCTTGCAAAAGTTATCATTCACTGAGAAACTTTTATTATATTTTATGTGATCAACCAACACAAAGTATTGCGTAATTGAATAGTGGACTAAAAACAACGTGAGGCTTTTTAACAAAAAAAGACTAAAAAGTTTGGGATCCACATGTATTCAGACTCCCAAAACTGCTGCTCAGCTGCAAGCATTTGAGGACATGTCTCTACCGGTCTTCTTTTAAAAAGAAGACCGGTAGAGTCTTCTTCTTTTAGCCATGACAGCCATGTCTCCCAGCCATGTCTCCCGTATGGCTGGGAGACAGGTGAAGGCTCGGTGGAACCATGGGAGCAAAAATGTCCTGTAGAAGAAAATACGGACAAATATCCTTCTAAGGATTACTGTAGATCGATCATATTGGAGAGTGTCACATGGTTTATGCTGCAAGATGGCACTGACACCTTGTCTTATGAGTTATTTGCACATCACTGAGGCAGTAGGTTTGGTAGATATGTCATTTGGCAGGATAAGCAGCAGATGTGACAAACACCAGTGAGGAAAATGATCCATGGGAACTCAGAGAAAAGAAGAAGCCCAGCTGCTTTCCAGGAGCAATCCCAAGAGAGAATAAAGTGACAGAGACTGTGGGAATGTTTGAGGAATTGTGACGCTCTCCTCCCCTTTGGTTTAAAGTGTTTCCTACGAGCATCAACACCAACAACTTTCCAAGCTGCATATAAGCCCTAAGCCATGTGATGTATCCGTGGATTTATATAAAATCCATTCTTTGCTTTAATTTACACTATTCTAATGAGTAATAAAAGACTAATTAGTCATAAACTAAATAATTCATGTATTCATTCATGAATAAATACATAGTTTATTTCACTTAAACCAGGTTATCAATTTCAAGGTATAGCTTAGTTGCGATTTGTGGTTAGATCTTTTACAAGTAGAAAAATCAAATACAAAATGTAGCTAAATGTAGTTTTAAAAAAAAATGCAATTAACTGCTAAAACAGGCAGTTTATGCAAATAACCTCAAAATGCTTCACTTGAATGAAATGTCTGATTTGCCGTCATTCCACACTGTTCTGATGAAGGACTGGAGTTTGACAACCAGAGAATCCTAATTAGCACTAAAATCTAAAGCACAAAGTGTTTGAATCTACTTTATACAATTACTTTTCATGTGTGTATGCAATATTTATACAGACTATGTACACAAGAGCATTATTTGTATTGCATTATGTGCATTCAGTGTTAGTGTTATTATGAAATCCCCTCAAAATGATATTGCCTGTTCAGTTAACACAGTTAGTTAGCTGGCAGCGAGCTAACTCCTACACCTCCTGCACTGCAATAGAGACATAGAGCAGAAGTAAGGAAGGAAGGAGGGGGTGAAGTGAGGAGGCTCAGCAGGCCAAACAACGAGCCCTTTATAATGAATGACTGTTTTCCCCGTGACTCATGGTGCTTCACGATCCTGTTCTTTAGCTTGAGGAGGCTCGTCTGTGTATTTGCAGAATGACACAATCAGGATGTCATGTTTGCATGTATGTCCTGACAGCCGCACACAAGTCCAGCTTCTGCTTTGTACAAAAGCACATCTTGCAATGCAGGATCTGTTGAATTCAACAGCAGATCTGAAAAAGGAAGCTATTCATTGCTGCTTATGTCCCTTATAGAACAATCCTTATGTGCGAGAAGTTTGTATTGTAAAACATGACAAATGTGTTTCCATTCTCTGCAACTATAGTCCAAAAGTAAACTAGTTTTTAGTTTAGATATGTCTAAAGTATTAAATTGATTCCGCTTTCTCTTTGTCCTTTGCTCAGAACCCAGAGGTTTCCTGGACTGCATGAACCACTCTGGTGGTTCCACAGACGGAGAGCTGTTCCGATCGGACGTGCCTGTCACACAGAGGATCTTTGGCTCCATGAGCTCAGTGTCAACTAGCAGCCCCCTCCAACACACAGACAGGTGAAGGTCTTCAAAATAAAAAGACGTTTCTGAGTCATAAAGTGAATATTCATTTTATGATTTATCCAGAAAGGAGATGCAGATCGATAAAGGTTGGAAAATAGTAAATAATCCAGAATGTGGTGATCCATATACACTGTTGTAGGGTTGGACTAGAATTTAAAACAGGAATAGTCACATTTTCACAGTAGCTTCTTGCAACAGTGGTGATCATATGGTGCTTAGATGCACCCTGACTAATGAGATTGAGAAAAAAAACACTGAGTAAATGTAGTATAAGAAGGAAAAATAAAATACATGTAAGGTTGACAAAGAAAGATATAGCCAGCTTTAAGGACTGCTTACAAATGTAACTTTTTAGTCTTTGTTAATCATGTAGTAGTTTATTTAGCAACTTGTTTTTATTTAGTACTGCACAATAATGCAATGACAGTGATTGTCATTGCATTATTTACAAAAACACTTTCCTCTCTCCTCTCTGTGTTATTATGATGTTCTCACTGCTCTCTGTGAACTTTAGCATCTAAGTCAATAAAATTTACATCAAGTGTGGGCAAAGAGTTCAGACAAAGTTCATCCGAGTGAGCAAGTATGTTACTGGCATGCACAAATGTAATCCATGGCATGATGTAAATGCATTTGAAACATAATAGCTTACCAAATATTTTGTCCAAGCATTCCTTTACAATTGGAGTTCAGCACACTCTGATGCAGCGATGACCTTTGTGCTTTGATATCTTTCATATTGATATTGATTGTTACTCTCGCATACCTCAAAGTAGAATCTGGCTCAAACAAAAGCCAGATTCTTTCAGCTACTCCAAGTTCTACTCAAATATGTCTTTTTATCTCAGCAAAAAAATAAATATAGAAGTGTTATTACCCACACATTGCAAAATAAAACCACAATTTATGGTTATAAACAGGCTTCAACATTCCTGAACCAGCAGTAGTCCAGGTTGTTGACACAGAGCTTGTTGGCCCCATTGATTCATGCAGCTGATTATGATCTGCAGCTTCAGCAGAAATTCAAAATCATCAGGCTGTTTTTAGTTGCGTCTGTGAACCTTTGGCCTCTGCAGCTTCGCATGTCTTACCTGAGACGAAGTGGTTGTTTCCATGTATAGGTCATTCAACTCAAACGGGTTTGACACAATACTTTTTTGCTGTGCATAGTCATAAGAGAAGGCTTAAAATATAAAATAAAGTCCTGGCATTAAAAACAGCTTAAATATTATCAGAATCTTTGCTGACAATACAGACTATGGCTATAACACTTCTGCATGCATGGATTATTTATATGTGTGCTTTAAATTCATATCACCTAAAGCCTGAATATTTGTGTCAGAGAACTGCACCCACAACCCAGCTCAGTTTGTTTTCTTCTACTGCCCTTCTAAACAGGGAATCTGTGTCAAGGGTTTCTCCGGTTTTAGATAGCTTCTTAAATTATTACGTGAAAAAATATTTCGATCCATGTTGTATCTTTATCCTTACTTGCAGCTCCACTCCGCCGCCTGTGTGGCACAACCGGACACCAAACTCCTTGAACTCGCCGCATCCTCCCCAATCTACACCCCCGCTACTTCTCAGCTCTCCTAATGCTCACAGTTCCCCACGGGGCGCTCAGAAGGGCCGGGGAGGGAGCTCAGGGGACCACAGTGGAACCGACAGCACAGACTTGTCCTCGTTGTTGTTATTGGGAAACGGCAGTCTGGAGCACAGCCTGCTGGAAGCCGTGGAGGGACTCGGGAATCTGAATCTTGGGGGAGATGCAGGGATTGCTCCCCTACTGCCGGAGAAGAGAAGAACAGGCGAGGTGGGAGAGCTGGGCTCAAGATCCCCCTCTCTGAGCGGGTTCTCCAGCCCGCGCAGCGGCAGCAGCCTCAGTATCCCGTTGTCATCATCCCTGATCTCAGATCCGTTCAGAGGACTCAGTGGGACCTCGTCACCCGGAGCAGGTACTATTAAGGCTTATTAGTCTCAATTCGGCATCGCATTTGATTTGTTTTCTTCTGATCCGTGTTTATTAAACCCAAATTACATTAAAACTCTACTTAAGGTCCTATACCTATGTTCTCCAACAATATAATGCCATGTACTTGTAGGTAAAACTTTTAGCAACATAGGTTTTCCAATAAAGTATGTAAGGTGAACGAAGCACAATAAGTTAGGGGAAGAGAGAATCCTGCCACTTCTTTTCTTTTACTTATCTAAGAGATAAGTCAGATACCTTTATCCCCTAGTTTTGCTGACTTGTTCAATCCCTTAAATCTTACCTAAAAAAAAGTCTGGTTTTGTTGGCTTTATCTGACTAATCTTCAGCTTTCACTGGAGCAGTTCACAGCCGAGTGTGAAGGGGCTGGGATTAGGCTCAGTGCCTCCAAATCCGAGACCACGGTTTTTAGCCAGAAGTAGAGGTGTTTTAAGTATCTTGGGATCTTGTTCACGAATAAGGGAAAAATGGAGAGGGATATCAATTGTTGGATTGGTGCAGCATTTGCAGTGATGGGAGCTCTGTACCAATCTGTGTGATGAAGAGAGAGGTCAGCAGAAAGGCGAGAGGCTCTTCTTTTACCGGTCGATTTAAGTTCCTACCTTCGTCTGTGGTCACAAACTTTAGGTAGTGACCGGAAGAACGAGATTGCAGATACACGCAACTGAATGAGATGCCTCCCTAGGGTGTTTGGGATATTGATTATTGGGTATTGGTTGTTGATTATTTAGAACACAAGTATTTTGGCAGCTGTTTAAAATGTAATTTGAAAAATGGCAAGCACTTGGGTGTTGGCTTGGACTTGATTTGGACTCTTCTTAATCAGTAAAAATGCAAATTAATTCAAACAAAAACTTTTATAAATGAATTGTAAAAGTGCAGACAAATGAGGCAAAATAACTTTATAAGAAATCCTCGTATCTATTTAATAATAAATGACTTTTTTGAAAAGTGCCAAAGTTAATTTGATTTGATTCAGAGTGGGACACAAATATCCAGAAACCTCCAGAAACCATGGTCTTCTTACAATAGAGATGAAAATGATTTTATCTTTAGTTGTCAAAGGACTAGAAAACCCACAACTTCATTATTAGTATTTCTTTAAGAAGAATGTCCCAAATAAAAAGTTTTGGTGCACTTCCTCAGTTAAAAGACAGTGAAAGTCAAATGAAATAAAACAAAAAAGAAGAATAAAGTCCCAAATAGAGCAAAGCTTCATAAAATGTATCTTCTGTAAATTTCAAAAGGGTGTCGATGATACTGAATGCCGTCAGTTTAACATGTTTGATCATTTGTGTTAAAATGAAAATGATCCCAATTCACCACCTGTCCAGACTTTGAGAATCTGTCTAATCTTTCCTCCTTATTTTACTCATGATCACCATCCTGAAACTTAAGGCCAAGCTCTGATTTGTGCCCTACAGACTCTGGCAAGCAGGACACTGTGAAGTTTGTTCAGGACACGTCCAAGTTCTGGTACAAGCCTGACATTTCCAGAGACCAAGGTAAATATTGGCCTTGGAGCAGAAAGCCAGGCGGCCTCCAGTGAGCGTATAATACACCTCTGTGTAAAGTTTCCTCTTTCAGTATGAATGTGATTTTAACTTTAGCCTTTCACTGCTTCCTCCCTATGTTGACCTTCTGATTAGCCATCGCGGTGCTGAAGGACAAAGAGCCCGGTTCGTTCATCGTCAGAGACAGCCATTCATTTCGCGGGGCGTATGGACTGGCCATGAAGGTGGCCACGCCGCCTCCCTCAGTGGTACACCACAGTAAAAAAGGTAATTGGATTACCTTTAGAACAAATGCATGGTTTTGTAATTTTATAGTGGCTCTTGAATGTGTCAAATCATAATGAAGAACCATTTAAAATCTTTTTTTCACTTTTAATGTTATTCATGTCCTTGTATGACTAACATCTGTTTAGCGGGAAACATATATTTAGAAAATGCTGCTGCATTATCAACACCTTACCTAGCACTTTGTTGAAGCATCTTTCTTTTACATTTTAGCTTTCAACCAACAGTTTGTGATCCTAACTTGTCAACATTTACCCACTCTCAGTTTGAAACTCCATCATATTGGGAGGAAATCTCTTTTTTTTAAATGGTGCAGATTTTCTGCAAGGTCTAGTTCTGAACTCCGGCTTGGATTTTCTTCTGGTTTACTTATATTATTTTCTATAACTTTTGTAACTTAAATCCATCTTTCTCTTCAGCATGTTAGACAACAACTTCTTGTTTTAGAATAAAACTTTTTCATATTTGAAAATGTTTGTGATTTCATCCTTCTTGACAAAAAAAAAACCCCCAACAAAAACAGTGTCTCATCTAATGGAAATCCACAGCATGATGCTGCCTCCTCCATGTTTGAGTGTGGCTATGGTGATCTTTTGTGTTTGTACAACAAGGTACCAGTAGAAATTGTGACCCAACATTAAAGTTTGTCTTCATAAGACTATGACACATCTTTCTACTCAGTTTTTATTGAACATTTAAAAAATATCTGCCCCGTTACTCCAGAAATATGGTAAATAAAGAAAACTCATTCCGGAAATCCCAGCAGCTTCCACTTTTTATAGCTTCTGAGTGTAATGAGAATCTTTATTTTCAACATTGAAAAAATATATTCTCAGATATCAAAGTTAATATAACTTGTAAATGTAGTTTTCTTTTTCTTAAATTCTTTGTTTTTGTTTTCAGTGGGAGATCTGTCCAGCGAGCTAGTGAGGCACTTCCTGATTGAGTGTACACCTAAAGGAGTTCGTCTTAAAGGCTGCCCCAATGAACCGTACTTTGGTGAAAATAATTTTCCAATATTTTTTTTCATTATATACTTGTCTAAATTAAAAAAAAAAAAAAAAACAGCTACAGATTAAACCCAAGATTTTGAAATGGCTTTCTATCCCCCTCTTCTGGTGGTAAAGACAAATTGCAGTTGTCCTTATATGTTCTAATAACATTGAATTTTTCACTCCTGTGACAGGAAGCCTCACGGCTCTGGTGTGTCAGCACTCCATCACCCCTCTGGCTTTGCCCTGTAAACTCATCCTGCCTGATAGAGGTAAACATTCACAATTTATCCTGAAGGTAGAGCTGAGAGTTTACCTTCTCTGTCTCAGTCAAAAACTTAGATTACATTTTAGTCTGTGTTGTGCTTCCTTTGTTTATTTAACAATAAGTTCTGTGCTCTAATTTTATTTTTAACACATTTTAACAAACTTACCAAAGATTTGTTTGCTGACAGAAACCAGAAGTAATTATAACAATTCTATCACACAAAAACATTAGTTTTCCTGCCAGACAGGAACATTTCCTAAGACACTTTTCAGAATAAAATTTATCAGTTTCCATGATGTTTATTTTATTTCTTCTTGACCTCTATGCTTTATTGTGACTCATGTGTGACATCATTGCTGTTTATGTCCAATAGATCCTTTAGAGGAGCTGAACGACGCATCGACACAGACAGCAACAAACTCAGCAGCTGAACTTCTCAAACAGGGTGCAGGTAAAACATTTACTAATAATAAAATAGTATTTTAAAGTAACAGACATCTGTGCCTAGTTTTGGTGAAATACTCATTTAACGCGTTTTCGGGTGTTAGCGTGTAACGTGTGGTTCCTGGGTTCTGTGGAGCTGGAGTCTCTGACGGGTCAGCAAGCGGTCCAGAAGGCAACCACACTGACGCTCTCCATGGACCCTCCACCGCCCTCCACCGTGGTCCACTTCAAAGTGTCAGCTCAGGGAATAACGCTCACAGACAACCAGAGGAAGTGAGCATTTGATTGGCAACATTTTGGCAACAGAATTGTCACAGTTAGGAATAAGTAAATGGCTTGGGTGCTGAAAGGTTTTGCCGTGTTTTGTCCCAAAGTTAACTATTTCTTGATTTTATTTTGTGATTTACAACTTTTATTTGAATCTTTCAGTTGTCTCCCGTAAGACAACTGAAATAATATTGAATATTCATTCAGTATTTATTCATTCTAAGTGAATTTGTTCATTCATCATTCACATATTCATGTTGAATGGCACATAATTGTAAATATGGGTAAAAATCAGATCAACACTTAAAAATACTAAACTCTAATGGTTGAAAATGCTAATTCTGAATTGTTTATTTATTAAATATTTTTGCTAAATAAGACTACAGTCTTAAAATATATATAGTATAGTATAATATGGTATACTTTATAGTATTATATGTGTTATGTGATAATATATTGAGCTATCTATTTTTTTTCAGTTGTACCTAATTTTCATATTTTTGGGTTTTATAAAAGATGCACAGAAACTCAGATTTAAAAAAAAATCTGATGTGTTGCTGTGTTTGACTCTGCAGGCTGTTCTTCAGGAGACACTACACTGTGAACACAGTTATATTCTGTTCTCTGGACCCACAGGGAAGGAAGTGAGTAATTTCAGCAGTCTGACAGCAGCCATGACCTCCAAATGATATCTAAAATCTGCACCAGTCAGTGAAGTTAATAACAGTCACTGATAATTAATAAATATCTGTGAATCAATTCAGTGATTTGAAACACACCTGGCTAAAGAAATACAACAAAGAAATGATTTGAAGCTGTTCCGTCATGTTGAACATACATTTTTTTTTACTCTTTTACATCCTCCATGAAGTAAAGTTTTTTGGCTCTTGTCAGAAATGGTTTATAGCATTTGTTGTCTCAAAGTTTGCCTAAAGGAGATATTATGTTCAGATGGCAGTTATATTATCACATAAGGCCAGGTTTGGTTAGTTATCTTTCTACCCTTAATCAATCATCATTTAGAAAGTTGCATTAATTTGTCAGATATTAAATGTGCAAATACAGAACTTTTAAAGGGACAAATAGTTTTTTATGGCACAGTAAACTTGTTTGGATTTTGATGACAACCTACTTGCTAGACTACTCGTAACAGAGCTATGCATGCACAAATACGTTATTATCCCAACAAATATGTAACAGCTTTTTATTCTGGTGTGAAGGAATTTTCACCTCTGGCATGTAAATAATCTTACAAAAATATTTTATTATAGAAGTGATAGAGAATAAAATAAATTCTTGCTCCTAAAATGCATTTCCCTCCTTCAACATTTACCATAAATGAGTTTATGCTGCAATTTATTTTAATCTGACTTGGTAAAGACTTCAATTAATATAACAATTTAGTTATTTCAATAGCACACAATGTAAGATGATTTATTAATTTCATTGTAATCCATCTCTATGATTCCTGATGTCAATTGTGGTTTCTGTCCTAAATAGGTGGACAAGAGACAGCATCTCCACAGCCAAGTAAGTTTATTCTTGACAAGTCTTTGTGATGAGCATGTGCCATGTTGTTTGTTTTTTGCCTTCAAACAGTTTTCTTATTTCTCATTTTTGAGCTTGATGTACTTTAACCACTTAAATGATTTTAATTTATTATACCAGGAATTAATCTTTAAGACAAAGACAAATGCAATAATTCAAATGAAAGCAAAGGTTAATTTTCAATAGCCAAAGGTTCCTTAAACAGTATGATTCAATCCCAGTATTTGACACCGGTATTTGTTGGTTTATAGTTAAACCAACAAATCTTAGAAATAAGATTCTTAATGTGATTTGACACACTAATTCTTTTGAATTGTTATTCAAAGAAATCATTTCTGAACTATTTTTTGGGACTTTATTCAAGTTGTAGATTTACCTAAATATTAAATCATTTTAGACAGCTATAGTTGTCATCAGATCTCCAATAAAAAAAAAAAAAGGTTAGCATGAATGTATAAAACATTAAACTAATATAAAAACATAACTCGAATGTGGTGCCACATAGCTCAGTTGTATGTTCCTGTCCAAATTATTTCAGTTACTTTTTCTATGTCATCAGGCAGGAGGGAAGAGTGATTCTTTTTTGTTTTGAATTTTGCAAACATTGCAGGCTCATTTATGTTGTACTGCACTGCTGAAAAAACAAAAAAAAAAACACAATCCCTTTATTTTAAGTTAATCATTTGTTTTCCTACTTCCAGGATTTTTGGATTTGTTGCCAGAAAATCTCAAAGTGAAACTGAAAATGTATGCCATCTGTTTGCTGAGCATGACCCTGAGCAGCCAGCAAGTGCCATCGTCAACTTTGTCTCAAAAGTCATGATTGGATCTCACAAAAAGTGATGGGACAAGGAGATGATCTGCTGCATAAAGAGAATCTGGGGCAAGGATCAAATCCCTGTTGTTGAGTCATTTCACATTATGGCTAAGTTAAAAAGCCAAAAAAAAAAAAACTTTTATCCCTGACACTCCACGCTGGATTCTGTTGGTTCTTTCTGCAAAATGATGTGTGCCTGCACTGCAGGATGCTTCCAGAGGAGGGAGCCAAACACTCTGATATCATTGTTCTTACATTGTTGGATAAATACTTTGCAAAGTGTTGAGTGCCTTCCAGCTTAAAAAAAAAAACACTGA
Organism: Girardinus metallicus; assembly: GCA_903067095.1. Lineage (NCBI taxonomy): Eukaryota > Metazoa > Chordata > Actinopteri > Cyprinodontiformes > Poeciliidae > Girardinus > Girardinus metallicus. The sequence goes on from CAEGAE010003509.1 coordinate 21,144, forward strand.
ATAAGAAAGTATAGGCAAGATTTTCCAGATTTTTAAACTATTTTATAATTTAAAGGAATGAAAATATATTTCTTAAAACTAACTTACTAAAATTATATTAGTTTTTACATTAATGGCATAATAAAAGTGGGTGTCGTCATCAAGTTGTCACTTTTTGCTTTATCTTACTCATCAGATCCACAGTTTTACAGTTTCTGTTGTGTTGTATATTTTTTCTACAATTTCATTAATAATCTTTTGTTTCCTCGAAAGATTTGTCATTCGTAGCTACACATATTTTTGTTAATTTTTATTGTGTTCAAAACATATTTTTCCAGATGAAACTGCCACTCAGGCAAAACAAAAAAGAAAAAACAGATCTGAACTACCCTTTATTTTTTATTATACCTGAAATTCATTTTCATGTTTTAACAATAATAAAAATCATCCTATTGCTATATATATATAGTTGTAGCAATATAATTTTCATATTTGTACAGCATAATTTATTCTGTTAGTCCATGTAAAATTGCTAAAAAGTGATAAATATATATATATTGTTATAACATGATGGTAAAAACATGAAAAAAAGTGACAGCTCCGTTTCTTTTACCCGAGTGGCAGCTCCACACTTCTGTCCAAATTATTAGTGAATACTTAGACAACAATGACATAAATATCTAAGATGAAAGATTTTAATCTGAATTTGAATTGTCAAGTTTCTTTGAGTTTTTGTAAAATTAAAAACAAAGGTCTCTTTACCAAAATGTATTTTTTTTATAACACTGACATGAATTCTTTACAATAGTGAAAAACATTAAAACTTAATTTGTACCTCAGTTTGAGAGTTTTTGGCACATAAACAGATCTGCAGCTCTAACCACACCTGTCTGGTTACCACAGGACAATTCATTTCAATCAAAATGAATAATAACCAACATCAGAAAAGCAACGATGTGGTAGTACTTAACATGTATTCTGTATTATAATAGTCATCCTTCATTAAAGATGTTTAAAAATCTTTTTGTCATGCTATTTTGTGTATTAACACATACTGTACATTAGGATTTCATATAGCGGTCACTTTTTTATTGTTCTATATGTTTGTACTATATGTTCCTAATATCTAAATACAGGTTTGTTTTATTCCCTTTTCTAGTCGATTCTCATTTTTTCTTTAATTTATAATTGTATTGAACTACACATTTATCAACTGCAGCATTATTTATAGCAACATAGTTGAGTATGTGGGCTATGCAAAAGGTCTTCGCAAATTTTTCCTGCCAAGTCCAAATTGCTTTTGGTGGAGGCAGTGTCACGATGTGGGATAGCATCTCTCCTAATGGAAATATAAGGCCAGTCATCAATGGCGAAAAATATTGAGTCTGTATTCTGCCACCAGTGACAAGCTTAGATCTGTACTCTTCAGTGCCAAACTTCGTCTTTCAAGTTAGCAATGCTCACCTCGACAGAATAACATTTAGCAGAAACTATGCCTTCACAACTTGGGAGTGAAGAGGACACAATGCACTGCCAGCTATCCTCAACACGACCCCACTGAACACTTGTGGTTTTTGTGTGTGTGTGCGCTTCATGCCGAAGGGACCAACACAGCCACATTGGTAGACTTGTGTGACAAATGTTGGTTGAGGAATGTTACTCCATTCCACAGAAATGTGTGACCAAGCTGATGACCAGGATTGGGAGGAGGTGCCAGGCTATGATGAACCCCATGATTGGGGTGGCGGAGGCTCGGGATTCGTCTTGTAATCGGTAGGTTACGGGTTCGAACCCCTGCTCTGATCTTCTCAGTTGTTGTGTCCTTGGTAGCATCTGTATTCTTGCTCTATTCAGTGTGTGAATGTTTGTATGAGTTATATGACTGCAGTGTATAGTACATTAGAGTCCTTGGACTTGATAAAGCACTGTACAAGTGCAGGCCATTTACATGGTTTACATGTGTGGTTCTCCTATAAACCAAGGTCGACCAATTAATTGTTCAATCCAATAAATGATGCGGAATGAGCCAGTTGGCATTAGCAGAGAATATTTGACAAGTTTATCTTAGAGTTTTATGGTTTAATGTTGTGATAAATTCAAAAGAAAAAATTTAAATGTTTTAAGGGCTAAAGGAGCATACTAATTTAAACTATCGAACAAAAATCAAGGAAAATCCTCACATTTGAGTCCAAGAAAGCATGAGATCTTGGAGAGGAAAATGTGCAGGAACCATAAAATATGTATATGATTCTTTTTTAAAGAAATAAAATGTCTTGAAATAGCTGTTTGGTTAGTTTTGTGTGAACTTTCTTAATACAGTGCTGTAATTTACAATTTTACCAATAGATGGCAGTCAGAAGGCACTATCTGCATATACTAAAATGACTATCATGTATTTAACTTTTTTCCTGGTTTTTAGTTTGCAGCCACTATGGATTCATAGCAAGGACCAGCAGGAGGAGAATCAGGACAAACCTGCTCATGCGTAGAGAACCACAGACTTCCTAAGCAAAACCAGAAAGATTGTTTCCATGTTTGTGTGTGAGTGATAGCGAGAATGTTCTGGAGTGCACATGACAGATGATGGGGGTTGGGAGTTTAATGCCTGATACATCCTGCAGGTGCCTTGCAGATAGAGTGATGGGAGGTCTGTCCCCAAATCAGTAGATAGCAGTTCTGAATGAGGCTTTTTTTTTTTCCAGGATCCTGGTCTCTGCAGGGAGCCCCAGGGATCTGGAAGTGGGACAGAGATGTGGGGATGTATTGGTATCCTCCAGTCCTGCCTGGCCTTCGGGGGACAGCATGGACAAGGGGGGTGTGCAGTGATGGTGTATGTGTGTGTATGAGTGCGAATGAGGGGTGGGGGTAGCTTTCGTTGGTAGATGACCTCACCATTACGGGAAACTTTCCCACAGCCTGAACACAAAGAAGGCCGTCAAAAGGTAAAAAGAATGAGAAAGAATAGAAATTTAACACAGTGTGTAAAAGAAGGAAGAGCAGTTAGAGGATGGGAAAAAGGTTGTTTCGGAGGGGGAGTGGTGTTGCCTTTACAGGGTTCAGAGATTCTCGGGGTTGATAGAGGTTCTGCCTTCCCCCCTCACACAGCCTGAGTTTGTCCTCAATCTGCTGAGTCACCTATCGCCATTTTCTGCCCCTCCATTTGCACTTCCTGCTGCACTTCCTGTCAGACAGCACACCAGCACCTGGTGGCAAGGTGGTTTTCACAGCCGCCGGCCAGAGCTTCTGGACAACATCACATTCCTGGCATTACTTGCTGCGAATGGTGTTTGGAAATCCAAAGGCCGGCTTCCGTTTGGGAATGCCTCCCTCACAGAGTCCCTCTCAGCCTCTGATCCCTGGTCTCCTCTCATTTTATTTGAGTTAGCTATTTAAAGCCCGTGCTAAGTACGCTGCTGGCTGTAAAGGGGGTGGGGGAGAAAACACACACACACACTCCGTCTCACGCTAAAACCACAACGACCCACAAATAATCCCACTCCTATTTTTAAGTTAGTGGGCTGAGGGGGGATAGTGCCTGCAGGGCTGCCTGAAGAAAATTACAGATTTTCCTTTAGTTTTCATGTTATGCTTAAAATAAAAGCTAATCAGACCAAAACTAAGGCAACATCACTAAATAATTACTTTTGGACAGTTCTAAAGTGAATCAATGATTTAAAAAAAACAACTTCAGAGGGTCTGCTTCATTTACCAGCTTGAAGAGGAGCAGTGATGATTTAGTAAGCTTTTGACACTTAAAACTGTTACCAATTTTTACACACAGTAATTTCTGAATGTATTGGACAAAGAAGCACAGTTTAATGTAAGTTTATTGGAAAGCGCATTTTTACTGCACAGACAATTTTTTTTAGGAACAGGAGTAGTATATCTATTAAATGGGCAGTGTTATGCATTTTCCAGGCACAAAGGGGCATTTATGTCACTTTTTTAAATAAAATCTTTCTCAGATAATGAAATTTAACCTGCTCATTTCTGCCTATTTTTAGCCTCTTTCAGACTGAGCAGTTTCAGAGCCTCTTGTCACTTTAAATCCAAACAAGCTGCTGCTGGTCAACCCCCCGCCCCAAACATTTACACTGGCATTTATATCTGTGAAAATGGCTGCAGACAGATGCACAATTGTACAATGATCCATCTTTGAAACCTGAGTGAGACCCAGGACCAGAAAAAGTGGAGTCTCCTGCACGACTATCAAGGATCCAGGAGCAGCTTCTGACTGGTAAGTAAAAAACAAAACACTTGTCTTTTCCAGCAGCGCATACAACAATAAAACCAGCTGACCAAAAGTGCTTGACCTCCACTTGGGTTGTTAAATGAGTTGGACTGGGTTTGCTAGGTAGCGGTGCAGTCCCCACCGATTGTGACTTAATATCCGGGAAGTTGTCAAAACAGCTTGTTCTCTTAGACACAAAAAGACAACTTACATATTGCCATAAAACAGCAAAATGCTTTTACTTAGCACTTTGATTGTTTCTAGAAACAGTAGCGTTCCAAAAGAAAGAACACAAACACGCAAAAAGTGAATTTTCTATAACAGGTCCCTGTTAAGGTTTGCAATAGCACCAGACTTTAATAAAATAAAACCTGCAAGATGTGCCATTTTGGAAGAATAACTTCACACTCATGCTGCAGCAGTGCTTTTGCACCATACCAACTTAAAATCTTTGAAAGAACAACAACAGCGGGCAGTTGTGGTTCTTTTAATCTGTATTTCAGAACATAAATAATTTAAAATACTTTAGCTTTGCTGGTTACATTTTGCTATAAAAACTGAAATGAAAACTTTACCCTCTGTGTGTCCAATGTCATGGAGTTGTGAAAGCGGAAATCTGTATTTTTCTTCATAAAATGTTTCCACAAACGTTGGTGTATTTTATAAAAGTCTTTGTATCCAAACCATGTAAAACACTGTGATTTGAAGCATGGTCGGTTGGGTCTAATTGTTTTGTTTGCAAACAAGAATAAAGAACCTCTCTTGTGTAATTTATAGTTAACAGAAACTATGAATAGCAGAGGATTATATAAACTGGTGACAAGCAAAATGCTGGGGGTTTTCTGCACAGCAACTACATACAAATAAGCTCCACTTTAGGTTCAGAGTCTACCCAAATTGTCCTACGCACTATGTTTCCTAGGGTAAATTTCCAGTTTTCTGATTTGGTTCTGGTTCCTGTGGTGGAAATGACAGAAGGAGCCTAGAGAAAATCACCCCAAAGAAAGTTCATGCAGTTTTTCCCACCCCCTCCTTTTTGTTCTTTCAACGTATTTCATAAAAAGCTTTTTTTTTTTTCAAACATGGTTAGTCTTGTTTCCACTAGTATCAACAAATCATGACAGTTTTATAAACTTCTTTGAGGCTGAAGGTTAATCTAGCTCCAACAAAAAGCTAAAACAACCATGCAGGCTGCAGCCTATCCCTGCTGTCATTGGGAGAGGGGTGGGGTACACACTGGGACCTGTCGCCAGTCCGTAACAGAAACAACACACACATGCACACTCATTTCAATGGAAATCACCAATTAATTTAAAACGAATGACTCTGGTCGCAGCTGGGGAAAAAAAAAAAAAAAATATCTGTTAAGGTGGACATTTTTTTTCTTTGAGGCAACTAACTACCTGATCTTGCGGTTTACTTAATTAGGTGAAGATGCTTTACGTCAGATTATGTCCCCCAAAAACATAAACTGAGTTTTAACTTTACCTGTACTGGCAGGAGCTCAGAGTTACTCAATCTCACAAAGACCATCTTAGATTTATGTGCTGAACAAGAACAGCTAAGACAAATATGGCACCAGTGCACAGAGGCATCAAAAACTCAGATTAAGTGAGTAAGCATGGCATGCTTTTACGGATATGCTTCACCTCTCTCTCTCACACACACAAAGACATGTTGATGCACACACCTCCACTTGTCAGTCAAGATTTGAGGCCTACGTGAGTTCAGGCACATGCCTGAGAAAACTGCTCCTTTATTGCCTCTGCTCTGCATTGCCTCAGCTACAGCTGACTGACAACACACTGTTTCGCTCACACACAAAGGCTCTGAGTACTTGGGTATCAACGTCAGTCTTAATGAACCTGTCTCCAGGGGGCGGGGCCAGGGTAATGTCCCACACAAAGAATCCCCCACTGGGCCACAGAGCCTACCAGAGGCCAACAGATTAACTTGCATTACATCAGCATGTCCACAATACACCTAATGAGGGGGGATTATGTCCGTGTGTGTGTGGATCTGTGTGTTTGTGTGGCTCTCAAGGCATTGCATCACTAATAAAATGCCCTGATTCACTTTTGCTGAATCAGTTTGCACCCAGCTGACAAAACCCCCAACATTTTGCTATAAATTGAACTCTACAGAGCCATACATTAGACTGGAAATTATTGTTGTGAGAAATAAAACTGTAGCATCCAGTCTTTTTAACCACTTTTGAGATTTTAGCTCACAAACTGACTTTTTTGGTTAAAAAAAAGTTAACCAATGCTTTCCACCTGCCTGACTGGGAATAAAAGAAAATGTTTTAGGATCCAAAAAAGGCATCCATGGTAAGAAGCTGAATCATAAGCCTGGACTATATATCTCCTTAATGCAACAACTTGACGTCCACAGGAAACTAATTAGAAAATCAAGTGATTTTGTGAAAGATATATGCAGGGTTTCTCCAGAAAATTTGCTAAGCCCGGTGGGCAGGGAAACAAGGCAGCCCACCGGTGGTCCACCATGTTTTTGTATTAAAAGATGTTAAGTTGACAGAAAAAGAAAAAATATTACTGGGTAATTATATGTTACAGGAAAACGTCGCCAGTGAAACGCTATTTAAACCCACAACTAATCTTAAAAACAACAAATCAAAAATACAATTAAAATGAATATCAATTATTTGCACTTCTGTTAAATCCAAATTAAGTCAGTGGCTCCATAAGGCCCCCAGGCCTTCAGGGCCCCATAAGTGCTAATATTTTAACACAGACCACAGATACATAAATGTAACATTTGTTTATTGAGATGATAAATGCTGCTAATTTTGATTTAATGGTTTCAGCATACGTAAATTAAAAGATTTTAAATTGTTTAACACTTAAATTTAAGATATTAAGGAGGTGGCAAGTTTACTTTGTAAAAATTCAAAGAACAATATTAATAGTTAGATTGTTTTGTTACCATAGCTACAATCTGATGCTGTGAGTTTAATCTTTTAGTTTGAGCTCTGTTTGTTAACAAATACAAATGAGTAAATTGCATTTATAACATTGCTTTTTAGGTTGGCCAATTAAACAACTCCCCCTACCCCTAACACAGAAGCTGTTAGAGGTGCTTATGGTTTTAGTAACAAAAGGGGCCCCTAGGTCAAATTCTGCTCCAGGCCTCATACAGCGTAGGACCGGCCCTGCACGATGAGTTAAATCCGCTGCACTGCGCAAAGATGCGCAACAAACGGGAGATTTAATTCAATGCTGCTAATGTGGCTTTAGTAGCTCTTCAATATCTGTCTATTGAGTTTTTAATAAGGAGACACAGAAACTGTTCTGTTCAAGTTTGTTGCTCGAGTTTTTCAGGTCTCCGCGCAGCCGCGCATTAACTCTGGCTGACTAAGTGGACAAAGCATTTGATACGGTTTGGTGCATCGTGTAACCGGAAAAATTATGCTAAAAATAATGATAAAATAATATAACACCAGCGTGAAGCGTGACTACGAGGAAAGCGCGAAAGCTCCTCACCGGCCTGAACCTGCATGTTGAGGTTAGCGCTGGTTCGTTAACCACTAACGCTCCGACCAACCGGCAACACATGCATGGACTTTATAGGGAAGACAGAGCCACACGCTGGGCAGCGTGTTGGAATATAAACGCCGCATAATGTTTTGTCCACAAATATAAGTCATTCTCACCGCTCGCTCAACGCGCACCTCTGAAAGCGCGACTACAAGTTATTCCTGTGGTTCACATAGAGCTGCGCAACCACAGCAAACGCGGTTCGTTTTAAACTCTTACCTTGATGTTCTCCATAACGTAATAATTTCTCACTGGGGGTTGATGTAAATATCCACACAGGTCAGCCTGTGTCCAGTTTGAGTGAAAGGAGGCGAGCGGGACCCGCGCTGAGATAACTTCAGAGATAAAGCAGCAGCAGCGCGGGAGGAAACGCGCAGAGGCGCGAGATGTGTGATTGGTCCGCTCCCAACTTTAAATGCATAAACTATAAACCTATAAGTCTTTTATAAATAAATCTGTTCCGCAAGTGAAACTCTCAGAACACCGGAGAGGCTTGCAATCCGGCTTTAAGATAAAAAAAAAAAAAAATACATAAATTAAGCTATTTTTTTTCCAATTGTTAATTTTTCTAAAAATAAAATCAAGCAACGCTTAGCCTGGTGGGGGGTCTAGTAAAGCATGGTGGGCCGCCAGGCTTATAATACACAGGGGGAAACTGATATGAGTTACTAAAATTGCATTGTTCAAAGAGCTTTCCACCATCTTTGCACAGGCAGCAGCTAAGCTGTCTTTAAAAGTAATGATCAGTTTAAGAGTCCAGCTTGTCAGTTTGTCTTTTTTTTTTCAGACACTCAATCTCTCAATGAATAAAAAATTGATTTTATTTTTCTTCCTTAACCAAGTGGCAAAAAAAAAAAAAAAAAACTGAAGGTGTGGCCACAGAGATTATGCGATTTTAAGGTGATGTAGAAAACAAGCACTTCCATCTTTTTTTCAATGCCTAGTTAATCCTTCCAGGATCATGTGGGCGGAGCTTGGTGTATAGCCAGGACAGGTCACCAGTTAGGTCCATCATCAGAAAGCCCAGATGCACACAAACAAATGAGCCTGGACACAGAAACATAAGTTTAATTTAAAAAAGGCCAGCACATCTAACCTGTATGTTCTTGAGTGGTGAAGGAAAACAGGAATACAGGAAGAAAACCCATGCATGCATAGGAAGAGTATGCAAACTCTGGGTGAAAAGGCCCCTCTTAGGATTCAAACACAGGACCTTCTTTGGTGTTATCTTTGAGGCAAAGCCTGTTCACTCTGAGGAAGTTTATTTCAGCTGCGTGGGTGGAGTGTCTTAGTTTTGCACTAGATCTATATCTCATGACCATTAAGCAGATAAGGAACACTCCAACTGTAAATTAACATGAACATGAGTCGGCTGCTGCCTTTGTCTGCCACCCAGCTTGGTCTGATATAATGGTGTAAAGCAGAACCAAGTGTAGGAAGGATGCTGGAGGCAGGTAGGTAAAAATAATGCATAATTAGCTAGTGTAAATCCAACATAACACAGCACAAGAAAACAGATTGATGGTCTTAACAGGTTCATCTGACGAAGAGCTGATTAAGTGAGAGATATTTAAGCTGGAGAGTTGATTACTGAATAGAGGCGGCGGTTAATTAGAAACCGGGTGCAGCTGTGGAAGTCAAGCCCAGCCATTCAGTTCAATTCATTAATACTTTTTTAATCCTACAGGGAAATTAAAAGTCTTTGTAACTCAACCAATCCAAGTTTCTTTAAAGAGTTGTTGTTATGGGCAGGAAGGATCTGCGGCCCCCAGAATCACAATGATACTGAGAGTCGTTCCAGAGCAGTCTTCAGAACACAACCAAACTTCCTCATCACCTTGTTTAGCAATTCACTTGCTCTGATGCTGCTACCCCAACAAATGGTGGTGGAAGAGATTGCATTCTCCACAACAGATTTATGGAAGATATGTGTTATCTTGCTGCCGACACTAACAGACCTGAGCCTTCTCAAGATGTAAAGCCCACAAACAGAAAGATTAACCCAAACCTAGGAGGGCAAAGTACCAGACAAAATAAGTTATGAAATGGGGAAATACACTTCCCTTTTTAAGAATTTAACTGAGTAATGAAAGTTTAGTTATACATTTTATTAATGATTTATTTGATTTATCTATATGACAGTTTTGGATTTGTGTCACATTTTACCTTCTAAAGGAGCCTTTCAGGAGGAAATATGGTTGTAAAAAATCCCTGAATGACCGTGATCAGTGATCACCTAAACTTTTGGTGAAATCAAATTACACAGTAGAACTCAGGTTTATGTTAAAAAGTGAATGTAAAAACAACTCTACAAACATAATGTGAAGGGAATTTCACAAATTGCGACTGAGCAGCTCGGCAGCCATGAGAAAACCACAAATCAGTGAACATGACTGGGGGAAAATGCTACAATTTGTAAGGGAACTTAAAGATTGGACTCTGGAGCGATGAAAGAAGGTCAGGTAATCTGATGAGCCCAGATTTACCCCCTTCTAGAGTGATGGGCACATCAGGGTAAGAAGAGAGGCAGATGAAGTGATGCACCCATCAGGCATAGTGTCTACTATACAAGCCTTTGGGGGAGGTACTATGGTCTGGGGTTGCTGCAGTTGGTCAGGTTTAGGTTCAGCAACATTATGAGGTCAATTGAGGTCTACCTGAATATACTGAATCATCATCATCATCATCGTCATCATCATCATCCATTATAGATTGTTTCTTCCCGTCACAGGGAATGTTCCAAGATGACAATGCCAAGTTTCATCAGGCTGCAATTGTGAAAGTGTGGTTTTCACACTTGGATCGACCTTAATCCCATTGACCTTTACCATATTGAGAAACTTTGTGAGGTTCTGGAAAAAAATTAGCACAGTGGTAAATGTGTGTGCTATAATCAAAGTTAAAGGCAGTCCAACAAAATATTAGTGTGTAACAGCATATATGGTCAATTATGCATAGGTGCCTTTAGACTCCATCATTTGGGTGAGCGCCACTCGCATGTATGTGGACTGTTTCAAAAATGAGGATGTACAGAACTAGCTGGAACAATGGAACAAGCCCCCTCCCAACAGCACTAGCGGATGTGCCTCTGTTCGGAGATGCTTTTAGTGAGAAAAGAAACGGCAAGTATAACCCAGGTGAATGGTTCAGCTTAAATCCGGGCTAAGTGGCATCTCAAGGTAAAGTAAATTTTGATATTTTACTTAGCTCAAACTCAGGTTTGGGAGTGCTATAATACGTGCCACACTCATACAGAGCAAACTAACACAGTCTGGACCAACTGTGTTGGATCTGAAAGAGGTTAGAAACAATTAAAGAAACACAAACTTGGATTTAAACTTTATAGTTTTATTTTATTAACTCCATGTCCTTTTTTATATATTTCTTTCCTAAATATTTAGCAATTGTTGTTAGTAGAAATAAGGCACAAAATTAGAGTGTGACATGCCAAAAACAGTAACTTTATCTCATCACTTCAGAAAACAGTTTGTTGTCTCAGTTTACTTTTTGTGAAAACACCATGTGTATGGGGTCTCATTGTTAACATATTCTGCTTCTGTCCACAGTGTTTTATTGGAGCTGACATACCTCTGGTTCAAGTTTCAACTGTTTTTTTCCATCTTCAGTTTCAGGCACTGTCTCTTCTCTTTTTTATTTCCTGTCCACATAGGAACTTTACAGAATGTGGGGACAAAGTGGTAAGTGTATGCCCGTCTCCTGCAGAGAAAGACCCAAGCTGCCAGTGCTATTTGGCTCTCTCCATCCATCTTTCCCTTCCTCTTCCTTCCTTTCTTTTGTATTTGGCTCTATCAGCATTCTCATTTGGCACTTTAACCTCATGTGTTTTTTTGGCAGCCATGACCCAGATTTTTCTCTTTTACAAAAGGAAAATATTAAAGCAGTAGCAAAATAAGAAAAGGAGGTCAGCATCAAAAATCTAATCACCAATTAGCAATTGATGAACTAATTAATTGGAGTAAGTTAGCAAGAAGAATAAAGAAGCAGCTCTGAGTGTAGCGAATGATTGTGAGGGTGACAGATGAAAAGAGAATGATAGACAAATATAGAAATAGGGCCTATAGGGATCGGTCCACAACGGGCTGCAGTGTGAAGACACTCCAGTGTCTGTCCCACATCGTTTCCCCACACTAACTTGGCCCCAGGGTCGTATGGGGTAAACGTGACAACAAAGGGACGGAGGGCATCCAGCGCTACTGTCTGCTCATTACACAACCCAGGAGCACTCATGTGGCTGTAATTCGTGAACAATGTTCCTTCACTCACTCGGTTGCAGAAGTTATGATGTGATTGGACCAACGGACATAAACCTGATAATCACATTGAGTTGCAAACAAGACCTATCAGTCACACAGCTACCATAAGGAGAGAAAATGAAAATTGTAATATTCTTCTATTATAAAAATACGTTGTGCATCTATTCTATGAAGTTGTCTTTCTGAAAAGCTCAGGGTCTCTATATTAAAAATGGAATATTAAAGCACGTGTTTTCACTCATAAACCAACTGTTTTTGATAATGGCATTGTTACATTTTCATAATTCTAAAGTATTTAGAGTCCGTCTATCACAGACAAGTTCAATAAAACTCCTTAATAGTTTGTTTCCTTGATTTCGTTTTCTATTTTTATTTATTTATTTTTGTAAGTATTGTCCTACCTATTGACAGGGTAGAGGGATGAAATTTAGCTGGAAAGCTTAGTTTGCTGAGGCCCTTTACTTGATTCCACAATGGACGAAAGTGGGACCATAATAATAAAACAATGGGACTTTATGTGTTGCATAAAAAAACATTTTTTCAACAATCAAAACCACTGTGTGTGTGTGTGTGTGTGTATGTATTTAATGACAAAATTAAAAATCAGTCAATTAAAGTTTATTAAGCAAACAGCTGATAAACATCAAAGCAAATAGGCAACAAAAAACAAACTGCAAAGCGTATTACATCATGAAGAAAAACAAATACATTTTTGACTAATGTCAAAAAGTCGAGGTTTGGACCAAAAGGAATCCATGATCATTTGTAATAATAAACTTTTTTTGTGAAACATTTATTTCAGCTGGAAAAAATAACACAGTAAAGGTACTAAAGGCTGTTTAGTTTTTATAGATTTAAATTAAACATTGTTGCACAAACATCATTATGTTGTTTCCACTGCAATACATTCTGGGTACGTATGACGTATGCAAGGTGCTATGAAGCTATGTCAGTCAAGCCAAAACAGTAATTTTTGTGCAGCAAGTAACATTCAGCCCTTTCAATTTGAACCAGAGTGCATTAAAATGGAAGACAATGCAGAAATGACAAGGCAAAATGAAAATGAGGAGGAGTGCATTGCCCAAAAAAGCTAGTGTTTGTGCCACTTGGAAATGCTAACCAGAAAATACTAGAGGCTAGAGACCAGAAAATGCTAGAGGCTCCTGTTTCAAATACAAGCATCAGAATCATCAGTAAACATCAGAATCAAAACATTTTCTCAAATGTATTAGAATTTTAAGGTTTTAAAGGCTTAAAAGATGCTTCACTACTCTTTTAAATAGTCCCTCATTTTCTTCCAATTTGTTTTGGTTTTGTGTTTGTCCATAGTGTTAGTTCTAGCTTATATAGAAAACAGAAGATCACAAGCTGATCATGTTTATTTCAACCGGCACCTCGTGCACAGGAAAACTTTGAGGCAGTTCGCCTCAATTCAGAAGTTTTTTTGGGCTGCTCTGGCATTATCCTGTCTCCCTTTTACAACTCCTCCACCACAAGAGACACAGTCGTTGTCTGCTACTTAACAGCGACAATGATAAACTTTATAGCAGTTTTCCAAAGAATTAATAGTTTTAGAACACAAATACAATATAAAAACCAACTTTAAAAAACAAAATAAACTTTATATTGATGAATAAACAGAATAGGATAACCAGATGCATAGTCTGCATTTTCATATATCTCTTTTTTTATGTTGAACACAGACTTTCTGCTAAAAATATTTTCTTTAGCAATAACAAAATGTGTGCCTTTTCTGGTCACTTAGTATGGATTGATTTTAATTGATCAAGCAGTTGATTGCTGCCGTTAGTGTCCTGTGTGCCATTGGAAACATCAAAAAACACAAACACATTAGATGCCAAGTCTCGGATGATATGACAGAGCCATTTAGGCTAACCTGGTGTACTTCTGCTGCTTCCTTGTTGTCACTGACTTTGGCCTCTCCAGCACCGAAAATATGTCATAATTTGCCACATGTGGCTACACCCTGTACTAACTCATTTTTTTCCTCCCTGAAGTTTTCTTCAGCCATCTCTTTCTCTATTTTTGGTATGTTGGTTGATTTAAACTGCTCCCCTTTTTTCCTTTCTTTCCTTTTTCAAATTGAAAGGGGCTGCTTGTATCTCCCCTTACGCAAAATTTCAGACTGACCCAGTCACTGCGCACCTGCAGCAGCGAGAGTGGCAGCAATGCTGCACTTCATGGGGTCAAAAAGAAAAAAATTTAAAAATGACCACCAGCTGGTTCATTGTGGAACAGACCTGCTATTTGGGAAACCTCCAGAACCTTCTGATGATCAACCTACCCCATACTACCGATAACACTTACTGAAATTGAGCTCCAAAAATCCAAACTTTTGGTTTGACTGAAACAAAAATCCTTATTAGGTGTACAGAATCTCAAAGTGGTAAAATATCTTCTCCACAAAATGGTAAAGAGCATTATGCCTTAAAATAGATTTTACAATTGACTATCAAGAAAAAAATACCAGGAATTGAGGAGTGGCTCAATGCTCTTGGGCAGTTCAGGTGAGGCAGATCTTGCAGTGTCAAGGCTCAAGCTAATCTTGAGGTTTCTCCTGCCGTGTGGTGTTAATTCCTTTTACCAGGGTCACAGGAAGTCGGTCACTAAAACAGTCTAAAGATAATCAAATTAGTGGCTTACTTATCTGGCTTTCTGGCTTTTAGAGCTACCTTTTAGACTAGAGCTTTTCTCACAAATGTAGTATTACTGAAATATCTGGATAATTTGCATGTGTTACTTATTTTGTAAAAATAGATTTGATTCTTGCTGATTAAATATACAAGTGTTGTGAGACAGGCCCACGGCATAACTAAGATCAAAGAAAATAAACTACAAGGGTGAGCATGTCCTTTATCTCCTGTCAGCTGCTCTGGAGCAACCAGATGACTGAAGTTTTCGTGATAATTACCAGATGTTTTCCTAAAGAGGATAATTTTTGTAACAAAGTTCTACACAGGCCGCTTGGATTAGAGTTGATTTCTCTCTCATCTGCACTGCAAGCCTAGCTTTTGCATTTTCAGATAGAACTGACAAAATCTGACAAAATAGTCATCATGCTCATCTCGTTACTGCACAGTCATGCTGATCTCAAGCAGAGTCAGCTGTCAGAGGCACCAGACTCCCTCACTGTGTGATGTCATGCAGCACCGGGCTGTGTGCAGGGTGTTGCAGGGTGGGGGATAAAGTTAAGCCTGAACCCTTGACCTCATGTTATGAACTTCCAAAATAGAGTCACCAGTCTGAAGGAGCTTCTTCATTGAAGGATCCAAGAGAAGGTAACAGCTGGCTCTTGGCATTAGCAAGGGCTAATGAGCCCCGCAGTCTTGACCTGCAGGTCAGAGGGTCGAGGGAACACCCTGAGCCGACACCTTCTTTTCTGTGTTCACATATCTGCATACAACGGCCATCTACTGGCGTTCCACCTAAAAATCCAGCAAAAAAAAACAAAACAAGGAAATAACAGGTAACCTGATGCACATTCATGCACTCTTTCAGCCATCAATGCAGGAGCGGATGCATGCAAACACAATCCCATAAAGGTAGGGTTACCTCCAACATAAACATCTACACCCAAAGAAAACAACACACCCCCTTGGGGACGCAGGGCTGTATCCTGAACCCTCCCGCTGATAAGCGTCATGTGTGACTGGGACACTCTAGGCTGAGCTAGGGCTAATTCAGCACCTGGGAACCCCTCCACACTCTTCGTCCAGCCCAATCTAACTCACTCTTTGGGAACAAACCCACCCTTGTACGATTCCCAACAATGTCAGTGACACTCTACACTGCCCCATTGCCACTAATTGTTAGTTCACAATGCTTCCTGGTATTGTGTTCAACAATGACCACTCTGAATGGAGAGTCTAACCTACTTGTATTGTCACTAATTGGTTTCTTGAGAGGAGTAGAAAATGGGGAGAGAAAGGGAGAGAGGAGATGTTGGTAATGGACTGCAGTTTCATTGGAGTCATCAGTAAATAGAGTTCACAAAAGGCTTTGTGGGGTCGAGGGCTGAGGGTCGGAGGTGAAAAAGAAGAGGCGCACCTGCACTCTCCACAGTCCGACAATGAGCTTATTCAGCTGGTCTGCCCAGCAGGGCGATGGAGGACGGAGGCAGTGGCTGTCCCAGACACACACCAAGCCCCAGTTAAACAGTCAGGAGGTGAAATAAAAGCCAGAATAAGGGATATGGGGGAGGACTGGTCCTGGTGTTTATGGAAGGAGTACACTTACAGATTCACTGATATGTAAAAGAATATTTATAGATTAAAGTCCACATTTTCAAGCACAATTTAGGATTTTATATGTAGGCTTACTCTAAAAACTGATGATGACATTAATTTGGCATCTTAATCAGGAGTTGAAATGGAAAATGTGATCTTGAGCTGTTCAAATTTAAGAGTAGCAGTGGTAAAGCCACAAGCTGGGTTTCCATTGACCATATAATTGCGCAAATTGGGATTATAAAAATAAATTCACTTAATGGAAGCTTAAATCTTTAGGTTTTTGCACTTGGATGAGGTGTTTTTTTAGCTGTATCATAATTAGTGTATTTTGCAAAACTGCAATGAAAACCCTTGTTTTTGGGTGACACGAGTCATGTGGTCAACAACCGGATGTCGCTACTGGAGGAAAAGACAATGAAGACGACAGAAAGCGGTAGGAGGATTAAGGTGCAGAATGTTTTTTTTAATATGAACAAACTTATTCACTCATGATTTTAATTGTGTTTCTTATGTAATGGCAACACTGCTATTGTAAAATTGAGTTCTCTGATAAGACATACTGTAGGAGAATAACTATGTTGCTTGTGCAGTTTTAGTTGGGAAATGGATTAACTCTACATTGGATTCATACCAATATACAGTTCAATCATTCAAGAAAATGATAAGTGTGGGAAGTTTTTAACAAAATCTATTGTTTTATACAGTATCTGTATCAGTATCTGCATTTGTCTTGTTGTTAAATTTGTTCAAAAGCTGAAGCTTGGCCCAAACTGGACAAAAAATCACCCAAACAGCATAATCTTAAACAGAATGGCTAAAAAAGAAAAGAAAGAAACTGCTGTAATCACCCAGTCAAAGTTTATAAGTTCCAAGCTATGGTGTCTGTCTTGTCTTTGAAAAGTTAGAGTGGGGCTTAAAAATTGTTACAACTTTGTACTAAATTATACAGTATCATTCACCAAGACAATAGTCCTGTGATTTTTATTTACTTTGTATATACATCTGTTCAAAAGTTTCAAAAGACAATCAAGTTTTCATAAACTTTTTCTACTGACTATCTGCACCTTTCACAGGTCTGAGCTTGTGTGAGAAAATGTGCAGAAATACATACCTAAATATTTATGCTGTTGAGTTGGTTCCACCTGAAGCAACAGTGATTTATAAAGCACCGATATAAACTAAGATTAAATAGATAAATTTCTGCACCGGGAGAAAGTGCTTTCATTCCTTTCACACCAACTATAAATATGTAATCCAAACATATGCAAAGTTAAATACACATCTCAAATGCAACTCTGGTTCATATAAACTGAAATAAAACAAGTTCAGTGCAGCTGGTGGACCACGCTCTCAATTTTGCAATTTTGAATAAATTACTACAATCATAAAATTTTACAGCACATACTTAAAAAACATTCCTCACTGCTTACATAAACATTTAGTTCTGGAGACACAAGAAGATTCAAGATATTTGGAGTGTTTTCAATCGCTTCCAGCTATATAGACCCACATTAAGGATGATAGTCAAAACCACCCTGGCCCTATGTGAAAAAGTAATTTTGCCTAATTATTGGTTGGTCCGCCATTGGCAACAACGACTGCCATCAAACATTTGCAATGGATAATGAGTCTTTTGCATAGGCTTAAGGGGGGTAATTTTATTCAGCAACACTGGAGACATTTTATGCAAGAACAGCATGTTTAAGATCATGCTACAGAATATCAACTTAATTTAAGTTCAGACTTTGAGTAGGCCTTCATTTTTGATTACCGTTTAGAGGTGGACTTGCTTGTATGCTTCATGTCAAGTCACAGTCCTGAGCAAAACCCAAGGAAGCTTTGGCTTTTGGTTATGAACTGATGGTTGGACATTCTCATGAGGATTTCCTGTTAATGGTTAGAGTTGCCCTGTGATAGTGATGATGTATTCTGCCTCTTGCCTAGTGACTGTTGGAGATGGGCACCAGCACCCCTGCATCTCTGGGGTATAGCTAATGGATGAACACATGGAGCAAAGTTCAACATACTGAAGCAGCAAGTGAGACCAATCCATCATATCACCAACATCTTTTTTACTGTCAGGATGCTGTGATAGTTTTACATCAAATGTCACAAGAACACACACCTCCCAACCAGAAATTGTGCTCTAGTAAGGATAGTGTTACTAATTAACATGACTCAAGTCAAAGTAAAAAATCACAGTACAATCAATTCTCAGAACTTCAAAAATGTACTCAATGAAATGTTGCTGTAAATATGTTTTAACTACCTCTGATCACTCATGCTCTCTTGGAGTAATTTTGATAGGTTCCATTTCAAGACAATGGTCAATACTGTTTCATGTTTTCTCCATTTGTTGGTGATGCTCTCACTGTGGTTTGCTTTTGGCCAAAAGCCTTAAAAACTGCTTCCAGACTGATAAATGCCATTGATGTTATCTGTTCTTAAATTCCTTTAGATCAGATCAGGGCATGAAATGCTGTGTTTTGAAACCTCTTACCCTTCTTCGTGTTGCCTGATCGGTTCTATTTATATAGTTAAGTTATTTGTCTGGGGCTGCACAGTGGCGCAGTTGGTAGAGCTGTTGCCTTGTAGCAAGAAGGTTCTGGGTTCGATTCCCATCCCAGGGTCTTTCTGCACGGAGTTTGCATGTTCTCCCTGTGCATGCGTGGGTTCTCTCCGGGTACTCCGGCTTCCTCCCACAGTCCAAAAACATGACTGTCAGGTTAATTGACCTCTCCAAATTGTCCCTAGGTGTGAGTGTGCGTGTGCATGGTTGTTTGTCCTTTGTGTCTCTGTGTTGCCCTGCGACAGACTGGTGACCTGTCCAGGGTGACCCCACGTCTCACCCGGAACGTGGCTGGAGACCCCACTAAGGGACGAGGGTGTTATGAAAATGGATGGATGGATATTTGTCTGGCATTAATTGGGTGTTCCTAGTGAAACTGAACTAAAACAGGCTGGACTGCCACGATTTAGGATTTATTTTGATTCTGGATTAGGTCACTTAGGAGAAGTGACTTCCTTCTTTTAAGTGGAGCCTAATTCTGTCAAATTATTCAAAAGTTTTTAAGAGCAAACAACATCTGGAGAGAAGGTCTATAATATGAAACTGGCCTGACTGTGTCTACAGTGCATGAGCACCTTCCCTCTTTATCTTTGTGGAGTGTATCATGCATTTTAAATAAGAAAACTTGTTTTGGAGGGTTTTTTTAAAGTGTGATGCGTTATGAAATTTGTGACTAAAGCTGAGTGGTGAATGTGAAGTACAAAGCTGATAAACCTGTACATTGCCTACTCCCGTCCAAGTTATACCTTATAAGGACACAGTGCTTGAATGCCTTTGTTGAAACAAACAGTTGATGAATGGGTGAGATTATTAGGTGTATCTTAAATAAATATTAAGAACCCCAGGGGACTTTCAATAGACCAATAAGTATCAGTCATTCTCTGATGGTTTATGTTGTTATAACTTTTCTTTTTTACTGATCACCTCACCTTTAATTTTCCCTCTTATTTTCTTTGTCCATTTATGGTATCTGCTTTTATTCCCTCTCCCCATTTTCTCTCTCAAATTAATCAGTTTATCTTTTACATGTAACAGATAAGTCTTAATACTTTTATGTAGATTCTCTCCCTTATCACAGACATACTCCTTTGAACATATTCATTCAATGAAAGCAAGCACGCATCAGGACACTCTCCTGTGCATGTTATATATTGCTATGAAGTCCCAAGGCCATGTTTTTGTTTCCATTGTAAATATAATAGGGTAAGTTCAGCCACTGCTGACAGAGGAGTCTAGGCTATGGAGACACTCCCTGAATGTAAAGCCTGTAGGATTACATGGCTACACTAAAAATGGTGTGTGTTACAGTTCCAATGATGTATCTATATCCTTGTGTGTGCGTGCATGAACTGTTTGTGTGCAATGGAAATGATTACTCTTTCATGTAGGAAAGTAAACTATCAGAAACCCATAATAATTTCATTTTTGCAAGAAATAGTAAAAGATGTGACTACATTATGTTCAAAATTATTTATAGTTCTAATGTGATGACATTTATAGAATTTTAATAAAAAATTGTGACAAATCAAAGCAATATTGACAACCTGAAAAGTTGCAATAAACTGCTTGTATAAGTGTGAGTTAGCATTTTAAAATATGCTACAACATATTTAAAAAGTCCTTATAGGTTTGAAGAGTTGAAGACAAACTTCAACTTTGAGGCCAATATTCCAAAAACTACATTGGGTTCAAAACTATCTATAGCTATACCTACCACGAGTAAGACATGGCGACAGCACTATGATCTGGAGCTACTTTTGATCTGGAATGGAAGTTTTTGATTGCATGAGAGAAATTATGAATGGTTTGGACCCGATCCTTTGAGGTTTAAGCTGAAGACGAACAAAGGGATCAATGTGGGTGCAATAATACACCGATAATCTAGAATTAGGTATGACAAAAAATATGTCTGGTCACAAGAAGAGAAGTGTGGACAAGAAATGCCCTAAAAATTGATTTTTACAAAATAGAGCGATTTAAACATTCACATGCCAAGATTTGGCATGGTGATAAACTCCAGCAAAAAAAGAGCTAACGCTGAAATTAAAACACACTCCGACAAAGTATTAGCTGTAGGGTTCACACACATAAACAATCAATTTACTACACAATTTCTCTTTCTTTTATAACATAATACTGTTGTTTAATTTTCAGTCTAATTTGATGCCACTTTAGAAGTGCAAACATTTGTTACATTTTTCACTTTGGTCTTACTATTTTACATCATAAAGTCAATTAACAAAAAGCTGACACTTTTTAGATGTTGGGGAAGTCAATATTTTCATCTTCATCAGATCATAATTTAACAAAACTTGAATTGTGATTGCAAACATTTCAGTCTCCTGTTCATGACTTTACATGTGACATAACATTATTTTTCTTTAAAAAACTGATCCCAGACAAATTCTGACAACAAACACACCCAGGACACACCAGAGTTCATTGAGTGCAATGCATGCAAAATTATTTGAATGACTACCATCATGTTAGATCTTGTATCTGTGTAATTATTTACAGCCTTGCAGTTACAAAGAAGGAAATAATTTTTTTATGATGCTGTCAGACCAAAAATGCATACCTATAAGGAAGAACTTTGGAGGGCTTGTTGATGCAAGCACATATGAGGAAATTTCAATGAAGATGACGGAAGATCTCAGGGACCCAGTTGGCTCAGGGACAAAGAAGCAGATTAGCTGGCAGTGTTGCCAGTAACAGAAACATCCCAAGAGAGCTGTGGCTACCTTCGAGCCAGTGCATGCTCAGAGCCTGGGGGTTGAAGCTCCAAGAAAGAAAAAAACAGCTTATAAATTTTAAAATTTTAGTGACAGGGCTACTTTGTTATCAAGGTGAATCACAATTCTTAGGATTACAACAACCCTATTAATTTTGATTTTCCAAAGTCAGAAGAGTTTGGAAAATCAAGAATGGTGGCAGGGACCACCAAACAACTATTACCTCTCATCATGTTGGATAAAATCAAGATGGTTATCCCCAAAGCATACAGCCAATTAGCTGTACAGTCTTTTCTGGGTCATTATTGACTCTAGAAAAGGCTTTATTGAAAAGACGGATCTTAAAATTATTTTAATTTTGACAGTTGATGTAGTAATGGTAAACAACAGCTATAACAGCTTGAATACTTTTGAAAGTTACCTTATTGTCACAAATATTAAACTTATTTATGAAGCTGCATATCATGACAAGCAGAAATCTGAATATTCTGCAGAATATCTACTGTGTTATGATCAGTCTTTCTCAAAGGGACAACAAAGAGGCAAAGTTGCCTTCATTGGTTAAAAATGTGTTCATTTTTTAGTCACTAACTTAATAGATTTTGAGTAGCTGATGTTACATTTCTTAACATGATGTCAGTATGTTTAATTCCATCTCTTTAATTGTGCTCATAGGTAGCTAAAGCAAAAAAAAAAAAGTACAGTAAAGGCAAAATATTAGATAAAAGATTTTATAAATCTCTAAATATTTTTAAATCAAACATTCCATTCTATGAGAAATAGTATATAAGTGGATATAACTCAAAACAGCTGCCAACATGACCAGTACTGTCTGTTCAAGCATGTTTACCCTTGGAACAGACAGCAAAATGCCAAAGTACGTCTCCAACACTCTTGCTACTGTTTATATGCAAGTGCGAACTTCACAGAGGTGTGGCAGGAGGAAGCCTTTATCTCTCAAAGAAAATTAAGAAAAGCCAAAGACAGTACAGACAAAAAGCAAGACCTCTGGCATAACATCCTTTGAAAAAAATTTGTCCACAATTTAATAATTTGGACACCAGAACAGAAGACATGTTTGATATTAACCAAATACACCATTCCATAAAAACCTGTCACAGTTTGGGGTTGTTTGGCTGCAATAAGATCATTTAAATATAACAGTGTCCCAAAACATCTTGAGGACTGCCTGAGAATTTAAAGGATATTTTTTGTATATTTTCCAGGAACATAGTGGCATTTTATGGCATAATCAATTAATTATGTGGCCTTGAGTTTTTATAAAAATCCTCTATCAAACATAACTTCAAAGAAATTTGGCATCTTGTCATTAACCTGTTCTTAGAAGTTTGTATGATAAATTCAGCAGACATGTGGACTCACCAAGTGTTTGGTAACTGCAGCTGACACTAGTCTGATGGAGTTAATGGAGACTGCAGTTCCAATCAGAAGCTTTGTGGAAATACGTGGTGCTTTGTCTGAGCAAGCGCTTAGGCACCCTGCAAATGGCTGCCATGGGAGTTTCAAGGATCCCTCAAACATACATTAACCAATCAAAAAGAGTTTCATTTCCATATAATGTACATTTATCGGCTTTGCTCCCACATTATAATTCTAATGATGTTCTTCAAATAGATTAGCTACATCTGACCACTGCGGGAAAACAGAGAAACTCAGACAGTTTGTAACCACTCACTCACAAAGTCCCTATCTAAGAAGTTGTTTATCCCGGGTTTAAAAAAAGATGTAGAGTCAAGGACTACTTGGACATTTATGGAACCAACTTTTTCAACTTTTAATACTTAGAATAGTTAACAACCAGTAAGAATATATTGTGACATGGAAATATCGGCAGAGGCATTAAGACTGGAAATGAGTGTAAAAGCAGAAGGGCAGAGGGAAAAAAGGCAGAGTGAAAATGGACGGATTTATGAAGGGAGCACAGAGAGCGATATAATCTGTTTGGGTTTGGGGGGTGTTGTGAGGTCGCAAGTGAAGCAGTGCATTAGATAGCGAAAAAGCGAAGGAGTGGAAAAAAGCGAGAGAGAGAGAGAGAGAGCAAGGGAGGGGAGGGGGTAACTTTTAAAATAGCCTACATGGAACACCAAATCCCCTCAGCAGAACAAATCAGCTGACTAACCACCACTTGCCAAGGCGTAGGTGTTGGAGGGGGAGCAGTGCTTATAACTCTCCTCACTGACACATTCACCCTGCAAAGTCTCGTACAACAGCTTTATCCATGTTGGCCCAGGAGAACTCTATCCCCATCTCTATCCCATCTAAACATAGACTGTGCATTGAGATGAAATGGAAGAGACCGGCATGGACAGAAAGGACAAGGAAATGTCGGCTATCTTTCTACATCCCAGCCATACTTTATTTATTCACACATTCAGTTTGTTTTCAGGGTGCACCTTATAACTTTTCTCTTTCAGTACTATTTCAAAGGGTTGTATTATTATGGATACTATTTGTTGTTAAAAATTTAATATAGATACATGAGCTATCTCTTAAACCACTACTACAAAACAACACATTGTCCAAGATTTTAAAACATTTGGCCATCATAAACTTATGGACACAAACTCCCTTTTTTACTTGTTACTAATAGTTTTCAGACAGATTTTGGCCAAGGGGACCTTTTCCATCCATTTGGAGCAATTTGTATGAGAAAGTGTTCATTACTGCCAATACAGTTATAAAAACATTAGGTTTACTTAATGATTCAACATCTTTGGCAGCAGTTTTTCTCAGTAGTCATTTTCTGTTTGACTTCATCAGTCTCTCCAATCACTGTGGAAGAATTTTGGCCAACTTTTCTTTCTAATGTTTAGTCAGATATTTTGTTTTTGCAAAGCTCTCTTTTGATCCCACCCCAGTATTTCAGAGAGGCTAAGGACCGGACATCGACTGAGTAATTGCAACATCTTGATTTTTGTTTCTTATTCAACCTTTCTCTCGTGAACTGATCAACTTTTTTTACCCATAGATGGCTGGAAATAGGCAATACCCATTTTGCGACCATCCAAGGATTAAGTTGGTATAAAAAATGGACAAACATTTGTTGCTGTGTTTACGATCATTATCTTGTTGGTGTCTCATTTTGAGTCAAGCATTCAATGTCAGACAAATCGCCTCGCATCTGAGTCTAGAACACTTGGGAATCTCCTATAAATGTTGGTGCAGAATACAACAAATATTTTTTTTAGATTAAGCCCATTATACCAGACAGTTACACAAAATGACCAAATAGTCACATGCAAAACCATAATCAGACCCCTTTCAAACAGCATCAAGGGGTTGTACTGCTGTCTCATGCATTTGTGATGCATTCTTTCAGCCTGGTGAACTTAGTATTGTACTGACTGTTGGATATTGATGCGATTCGTGATCTCTTTTACCTATTGAAGATGTCACAGCTCCTTAGAAATTACAATCATTATTCTTTATATTGACCAAATAACAAATATGATATAATACTTTTTGGGTGCATTTTTTTTTTCAGAACATTTTCTGTGACTGCTGAAGCCAAGTCGAATGCAAGTAGTGCCTAATTATTTAACTACCTTATGGTACAAAGCCAATGTTTAAGACATGCATGAATCTCATACTCACGAATCAATAAAAGTAACATTTACGTGGTATTTTTCGGAAGATATTGAGCCTCAAAGGTGTTATTTTAACGTTTTAGTAAATAATTGTGAGCAAAGGTTGCCTTCCAGGGCGCAAGACACCTATACATTAAACACAATAGAAAAATGTACCCTAATTTGCTGAATTCAGGGCTGGCAAGTTTTACCATTTTATTTCCTTTCTCCTACTCTGGGTGTCTTCTCCTTGGTTGAATGACTAACTTCTTGGAAGATGAGGATGGAAAATATGCCTAATGTTTCCTAATGAATATCAGATATGGGTGTGTCATTCGTTTCTGATTCATATCCACTGTTATCTCAAAAGCCCCATAAGTCCAAGCACTATTTCCACACAGGACAAAGAAGAATAGGAGAAAAATGATCTGAGCTTTGGCCAAAACTTTAGCTTTTATTTGGACTGATCTGAGCAAAAGCAGATTCAGCTTAAACAGTGTCAAACTGATTCTGTCTTGTTGCAAATCAGAAAATGAATTTCATCTGGCCTGATTTAAAACAGACCACATGTGATCTTTCATACCAATGCTTTTGCACATTATAGCCAATACATTGGCATTATGGGTTTTAATTGAAATTAAGCACTTTTTACTGCTTTCTAGTTACTTTTTTCAGGATTTACTAATGGTTTACATTTTACAGTGCAAGTCATGGTTGCGGACATTGTATCTTCAGGGTGTAACTCCACAGCTGGCAAAACACCCAGGATCTAAAATCTGTTGCCAGAGACCAATAAAATAAACAAGACATGAAGTAAAAAAGAATGCTGTGAATTATTTTTCATAATAAAATATTACATCTTCCAGCACATAAAAACTCGTTACATTTAAAAGCTATAAATTTTATGATTTTTTTTTTTTTTATGCAATTTCTCAGTATCCACTGACAGCATAATAATTTACGCTTGTTGGCTGGTCATTTAAAAAGGATTGGAAATGTTCTTTCAGGTGTTTGAACTAAAAAGAGAGTTTGTACATTTTTCCATTGGTTCCAGCAATTCAGCAAAGTATAACAAAGTCTGCAGAAGTGAATGTTAGATTTTCCTTGTCGAATTAAAGCATTTTATGTAACAAATTATGAAATTTTACCCCAGATAGATCATGCAGCAAAACTGACAGCTAATTAATAGCTAGGTTCAGCTTTATTTTTTGTCAGTGATTAAATGTTTCCATAAAAGTTAAGTTTGTGAATCTCAGAAAAAGTAGCTTAAATGGAAAACAATTCCTGACTAAGTGTGCACTGCCAACTAGCTTATATGCAAGCCAAATACAGCAACAACTCTAGCCAGAAACCCATTTAGTAAATTTGAGAGAACATTAGAGTAACCATTCTATCTTGTAACTTTTTATATAAAACAAGAGAAACAATCTTCCACTGCCATATATACAGTCACCCACCACTTTGTTAGGTACTTTAACTGTCCGGTTTCTTGTTATCAAGATCTGAATGTATTTAAGACAAGTTGATCAAATTCAACCTGGGCATTAGAATGGGGAAAAATGGCAAGTGGCATGGTCACACTTTATGTGATGCAACTGGGAGTTACAGCTTGTTACAGTCAGATTATCAACCAGAAAAACAGAGGATACTGAACCTAAGGCCAGGGATCATGTAGGTAAAAACTGAGAGCGGGATAGACACATTGGGTCTTCCTTTGCAGAAGACCCAAAGGAAGACCCAGAAGGAACAATTAGACTGTCAGGATGAAGAAAGAGCTGAGCCAAACAGCAAAGCTCTCAGTTTCACAGTCTTCTGAAACCAGGAGATTTGGACATGCTCGCACATTCATTCAAATATGACAGACGACAGTCCAGACAGTCTCCCTCTTAAACATTTTCAAGAGCAAGAAGGCTTGCAGTAAAGCTATAAAACAAATGAGAGGAATGTGCACACACTCATCACAGACTCACTTGAATCTCTCAGAAGGCATGCATGACAAATACAGTAAGTGAGTGGAATGACGTGTGAGTCCCTGCTGTGACACACAATAAAAAGCACTTTGATTACATTCTTCTGTGAGCAGTTATATCCTACTTTCCAATCTCACTGCCGCCAGCTAGTGTTTTATGCCCAGATGCCTTGTTTTCATGATACAGAGCAGTGATCTGGATCCTGTGGGGGGTGACTCAGCCATTATGCATCCTTTTGATTTCCTCAGTTTTAGACGTCCCTATGCTTTATGTTGCAGATGAATAAGTAGAGGGAGTGGAAAGAGGTACTAAAGAGGTCCTAAAATTATGACAAAGACTGACAGAGTGCTCAAATTAATAAATATATTTGTACACATCCCATCTGACATGTTGTTGTCTTTGTGCACGCCTTACAGCTCAAATTCAGACCTAAGATGAAATTAGCTCAATTACAACGGTGGAGATTTGTTTAATATAGTTGTAACTATAACATTTTTGTAGTCTAAACAATTTTAAAGGGAATACAGTCTAATTAAAATTTCTGTTTTGATCCATTGCCTCCTGTTTTCCTTGTAGCAAAAATACATAGCAGCCGGATGCCATGTTTCATTCTGGTTCTGGGGATGCAGAGCAGACCAGAACGAGAAGACCTGAGAGCTCTGGGAGGTTGATGCAACAACAGCAGCTCTTTAATGTATTGTGGTGCTAAGCTGTTCAGTGATTTATAAACTAACAACAGTATTTTAAAGTCTATTCTCTGAGTTACAAGGAGCCAGTGGAGGGACTTTAAAACTGCTGTGATTTGCTCTAACTTCCTGGTTTTAGTGAGAACGCAAGCAACAGTATTCTGTATCAGCTGCAGCTTTCTGACTGATTTTTTAATCAGACCTGTGAAGACGCTGTTGCAGTAATCAATGTAACTAAAGATAAACACATGGATGAGTTTCTCTAGATCTTCCTGCGACATTAGTCCACTAATCATGGAAATGTTCTTCAGGTGATAGCAGGTTGACTTTGTAACTGTCTTTATGTGTCTCCGAAGAAAGTAGTTGTTGTCCTCGACCAGCTTACATCTACAATCAGAGCAGAAATTCAAAACTTATGCTGTGACCAACAAGGCTAGATGAGAACCCAAGTTTCTATAGTTCAATGCACAGTGAATTGAAAAGTTGAAAAGTTGAAAGTATCTCAAGGCTCACTGTGAGGCTTCTGCAAAGAAAAGCATCCTATAGGACACCAAATCTCCATAACAACCAGCAAAAACCTGTTGGTATCTTGGGTTGTTTGAGTTTGTTTCAGCTTTGTTATTTGTGTTCCTTAGGTTCTTATCTCTGTTTATTCTGCCTTATTTCCATTGCCGCTTCAGTTCCTTCTTAGTGATTCTAATTAGGCTTGTCTGTATTCCAGTTTGAGAATTCTATGTTCATCAGTCTTTATTAGATCAGCCTTGTTTCTCTTTTGTTTTTGTTTTGTTTCTATTCATGTTTACTTTCTTATTTCTAGTTATCATGTTTCTTTAGTCTTGTTATTCTTTAGTGTTAGAACTATTTCCTGTTCCCCTGTGTACTCTTCTCTCCCCTGTGCCTCAGTATGCCGCCTACTCTCTCCACTCACACCTGCAGTCAGTTAACTCATCAACCTAGGTCTTTTGTTCAGCGGTCAATCTCCCAGGTATTTAAGCCTCTCTGTCTTACTCACTTCTTGCTGGATTTTCTCATCAACTCCTGTGACTTTCCTGTGTTTTCCTTGTGTTTCTCTGCTGGTTTCATCCCATGGATTTTTGGTTTTGTGATTTTGCCCTGCACAAGCAGGGCTCTGTAGACTGCATGGCATCATACAGTCTTAAACATGGACATTCTAAAGTAAGATGTTAATTTCTTGAGAAATGGATCATTGTTTGCTCAAATGTGAGAAAACAAAAACAAAAAAACATAAGCGAATAGCCATATCAACACGGCAATGGTTCAACAGAAAAATCAACTTTCTTCCTTATACTTCTTGGTTACTAATCCAAAATCCTGAACAACAACAAAAAAAAAACACATAAACTCTTGGGATCGGCTGAAAAATGGAGAAGGCCTAGTACTCTGGATGACCTGAGAAGATTATAGCAAGCGAAATGATCAACAATTTGTCTTTCTTTGAGCCCATGCTTTATGAAATGTTACTAGTATTAAAAACAGTATTTTTCTCACTGAGTAAATGTACTCTATGTACTCTGTTGAAGAATGGATTTTTTTAAGGATGATGCTGCCATAAGAAAAAACTTGTTTTAGCTGTTTTTACATTTTACCAGTTAATATTTTATGTCCAAACATAAAAGTAGCCATGCTAAGAACTGACAAACTAGTCTAGAGTTATGTTTTTTCTTTTGCACTAGCATGTTTAAAAATTACCTGTGGCAAAAGAATAATACAAACTTTCAATCCCCAACATGAAATGCTGTACTTACAATTTGTGTGTTGTCTGATACTAAAGCGACTGTCAGCTCACTGAGTAATTTCTGATTGAGGTCCGCACATTGTGAAAGTTGCGTTTGATCCTCCACTTGCGGGAAAATAGGGGATTTCTGATGACTGGAGTTAAGATTGGAGAGCCAAAAGAAGCTGAGTCATTTTTGCCCAGATGACAAGTTCTTTCTTATAAACAAGAAACTCCTATTGCATGTAGACCACAAAGGTTTTATCATTTTAGCCTCTCTCCTTCCTTACATTCTTTTATGTTCCTTCGTGTAACAAAAAGTCGTTGTTGAAAGCTGTACTGAAAATGTCTAGCATGTTTCATTGCAACGTAGAATTCTCGTTAAGCAAAATTCCTCCAAGTTGTCCAATAGACTCCACAATACAACAGAAGATGAGATTCTATTGGCTGTTCTTGTTGAAGAAGTTTCTATGACTTTCCACTGATTAGATTGAAAGTAGAAGAACAAAAACAGTCTGGACCTACACTGACCAAAAGGCAAGAAAATGGAATAATCTGTAGGTAAGTAAACAAAGAAAGGTTTATAGCCTCTACATTTGCTTGAACTCCCAGAGGTTTTGACAAATTGGCTTGAAATTTGTTGAGTTTTCTCATAGGGAATGATAGATCAAAAGTGATCATAATCCTGATACTACATGCATGTTAAAGATGTTAATCACATGCAACACTTCACCAAAACTGTGCATTTCCTGTTGAGGTCCCACCACAGCATTTCAAACAGGTCTGAACTTTGACTTGGTGATTATAACATACTTTTCTTCTTATTCAACCATTCTGCTTTAGACGAATGGTTGCTGCATTAAAGATTATTGTCCTGTTGATAATTAAGTTTGGCCCAGGCTCCAGCTGATAGATTGCCTCACATTTTACGGTCAAATTAACCTTTTTCCAGAATGTAGTCTAATCCTCAAAATGAAAGCAATTGCCAAACAGAAATGAACAAATATGCAAACTCTTTGTGGTAAGCTATGTTAAGAATAATATTGGAAATGTCTAAAAAGCCTATCAAGTGAAAAAAAATTAAAGGATGGAAGTGTCTGTGCTCAAATGATTCAATCACATGAATGTCTAGTTAACCCTTTATCTGAACTGCTTGGGGGGAAGATCCTTAAAGCTGCATTGGAACAAGCGATTGGTTGAGAGAAAATGACTGACAGGGCTGGCTGCCAGACCCGATAGGCTGCTGAAACCTTCTGATCCGTCTCCACCAGTCCTTGCCAGTCAGGTGACATGGCTTTGTAAAATCAATGTGATCAATCTGTCCCCACAATCAGCAAGAGCAGCCCTAACAAAAAACTGTAATTTATCAATTCACTTCTTTTTTTCCTTCAGGAAAAACACAGTTTTGTCTGCTTTGGATGGTTTCTGGTTTAAAGCAAATATATTCTATTATGTGGATGAGTAGAGACTGACTACAACTGCTGTACAGTGTGCTTGAGAGAAAGACAGCTTTTATCTTACAATTAGAATTATGTGATCAATGTTAAAACATATTATGAAGCTTTTAGTGAAGGCAAAACATATAAATTTGCAATTTATTAAATTACATTTCCGGAGTTGGAATTCATTCCCATTTCTGCTTCAGTAAAGCAAATTCTTAAAATGTTGTGTGTTTGCTCTAGTTTAATGTCTACCGGCTACTGAAGGGACATTAATATCATAGATAAACGAAGACCAAGTTGACTTCAATGACTTACAGCAATTATTAGAATTCTGGATGGCTAATCTTTGTTATGGTGCCCAAAAATAGAACTTCAATATTTACATACATAAAACCCAGACATTTCTATACACAGTATAATACAACACATAGAAGCTTTTTCTTGCTGTCAGAACAGTTTTTGGTTTGTTTGTTTTAGATCACCAAGTGTAATCCCATTTTCTTTCTTACTTGCCAAATTAATCGAATGTTTTTTTCCCCTTTTTAGTTTGCCTACATGTTAGTTGCATTTGGTGATAAGAAAACCACAAGGGGTACTGATATATGCTTGTTTGCTTACTCAGGGGGGCCAACAGGAGTCTCTCTATGCAGATATGCATCCATGAATTCATGCAAGATCAAGGTCAGTTTTCATACACATTTCTTCTAGTTTTTTTTTTTTTATTATGGATTGATGTAAAAATTGGAGTATTTGCTACAACTGCATAGTGTCCATCAATGTTTACATTCTCTGTGTTTTTCGCATGCACATTTACTTTTTCTTTTTTATCACAAAAATCCAGTCCTTCTTGCAAAAAGGAGGACAGAAACTAAAAACAACATCCTACTCATTTTTGGTTCCAGAATCAAGACATTTTGAGACAAAACCCATTTTTTGGTTAATTATTTGGCTATAAAAAGTTTTCTGAATTTGATGGATGGGTAAGTGGATGAATGCATATTTAGATCTGCAAATTAAATAAATTACATAATTTGTAAGTAGTAGTATATGGTGTAAAACTGGATCTTCAGTAACTACCTCTTATATGTAATTTTCGTTTTTTTTTTTGCAGTCTGTATATGTTGCCATGGGCAGGTACAAAAACTTAACTGTACATCCAGAAAGCAATGAAGAAGCCAAAGGACAAGTCCTACAAAACATTTAAAAACATTTAGAACTTTAAAATAAATCAAGAGAAAGACCTGTGAAGGAAAGTTTTTTTTCTTTTTCTTGCTTGCCATCTTTCAGTTCTTCAAAGTACCACAAATGAAGTGTAAACTAGTTTAATTTGTCAGCTCCAGTGTACAATTTGCATGATAAAACAGTTACAACACGGCTATGGAACTAAGAGCAGTTTTGCTTAGTTTAGCTTTGTCTTGTTGTTTATGGAAAAATAAATGGTGATGTGATGAAAAAAACTAAAACCACACAAAACACGCAAACCCTCTGCAACATCATCAGTCATTCAGTGGTGAGCACCAAGTAGACCAAGAAGCTTCAGAGACACCACAAAAAAAACGTTTATTGTCTTTGGCAGGACAACATGAAACAACAGCTCTCCCAACTACTTAAAGGCTGCAATTCTTGTTTTGAGGGAAATATTTCCATATACAAAACAACTGTGGGGGAATGTAAGCATGCCTCACACATGTGTAGTAGTAAACAAACAGGCAAGTAGTGAAGTTGTGTGGAGACTGGACAGAGAGACCATCGAACATCTGTTATTCAAAAGCTGTACAACAGATTATAAGTAGAGTGAATTGAAGTATTTCCTGAGGTAATTTTATTGTCTGCAAAACACAATCTTGGGATTTTAGGCGTTTCATGTGTAAAAACTTTGATTACAGTGACTATCAAGCAATTAGGAGGGTGAACATCCAAAGAAATTGGAGAAGTGCAAACTTATTGTTGTCATGGTTTGTGGTTTTTGTTGTGTTTTGGATTTAATTTTTGTTCCTTGTTTTTTTTTTTTACATAATGGGTCATGTTCCAGCTATAGCCAGTTAAGTTTGGTTTCCATCTATTATTTCTGGGAAGGTCACGTTTAGTTTGTAGAGTTCATTTCGCAATGTGTAGATCTAAAGGTTCCGTCTTTTCTGGTAGAACGTTTCTTGATTATCTGCTGTATTAACATTTTTTTGCATTTTTTTTAAGTTATTATACATGTGCATGTTGAGTTGCTGGAATTGATCAGCAACTCAAGGGCTATTCACGTGTAACAAATGAATAGCCTTTCATTTGTTACAAGGCTATTAAAATTTATGCCCAAGTAGATCATTGTAAAAGTTACAATGCTATTTAAATGGGCATTAACATTAGATCAATTTTTTCATACATATCAATATTCAGTGTCAAATAATTTTCATTTTGAATTACAATGAAGAAACATCACACTTTAGTGTCTAATTTAATAAACCTTTCCAAGTTACAGTTATATTTTGACAGTTGTGGTCTGTGTTTTTAACAAAAACAAATGTTTTTTAATCTTTTGAAGGTTTTTATGTTTCTTAACACATTGAAGCAGTGGCCCTTTTAAAGATATCAGCAGTTGTACATCAAGTTAAAGCAAAAAGAAAAAATCTTTAAGCATATCATTTGCTCTTCTTCACGATTTGTAGTTCTCTCTGACAAGCAGGAAACCAACCCATGGTCCAGATTCTCACTGATGTAGACACTTAATTGTTTTAATGGTGCTTGGAGTCGATTCCAGATTCTTGGCTTCTGTTTCTCCACCCTCTTTCTGAGAACTGACCACAAGATCTCAATGGGTTTAAGGTCTGTGGATTTTCTTGACCAAAATGTTCTATGTTCTCAACTTTGACTCACTTCATTATCACTTTTGCCTTATGACAGTGCTTCATCATGCTACAAAATACAAAGGTCACCAAACCGTCTATGATTTGTTTGAAGCAGTTGATTGTAGTGAATACTTCAAATTCTTCAGTCATTGCCAAAGTTTTTGAACATGAAAACGTTGAAGTCTACTTGCTTGGATAAAAAGCAGCTCACACAATAATTTTATCACAGTATATAGAAGCCATGGTAACCCTCTTTCTTGGTGGTTTTCTTTGACAAAATTTGCTACTATGCCTTACTTCTCAAAACTTCTTCATGCGCTCACACCAAGTTGCTACCAGAATTGATGTTTTGTAGTTTATGAGTTTTCTTTTTTTTCTATTTCACTTTTACTAGCTTAGCAAATTTATTGAATTCTCTAAAAGTTAAAGTATTTTTTTTCAAAATATAAATTCTTATATTTAGAAGAAAAGTTATCCATTTTTTATTTTTGTATACGTGTACATACATGACTTGTTGTTTGAGAAGGCCAGTGCACAAATTTATTCATCAATTATTGTTTTGCAAAATTTGGGGCTGAAAATGTTTGATTATTATTCCCTGCTGTCCCAATTAATTTACATTAAAATTAATTTACATTAATTTTAATGTAAATTTTATTTTTTTTTTGCAGTATTGTATAGGGGTGCACCGATTCAACAGCCAACCGATTTGTTGGCACCAATTTCCATAACTTTGGGAGCTGGGTGATCGGACCATACTTACACGTAAAGTTAATCTTATCCACCGATCTTATCTACCTCAGCAAAGGTCTAAAACATACCACCCACTGTCCTCTGCTGCTCTCCTGTGAGGGAGGTTTGACTGACAGACCGGCACGTCGGGTCATGTCTGCACATTTGCAGTTAACAATAACATCACCTCTCTATTTGCAACTTAGTGACTTTCTTCCTATATTTAGCAACATTTCAGACAAAAAAATTGGTGTCGGCCAAAATCAGGAATCGACAATTGGCCAGAAGACATCAATAGGTGCACCCCTAGTACTGTATGTTGTCATGTTGGGAAGCTGCATTGTTAGGGGTCTTACATACTCTGGTTTACTGTGTGTATTTTGAGAGCCACACAAACTCTGCACGTACTAACGGCGGATGATTATTCCATAGTCAAGCGTACCAATTTTCTACATTTCTCATGGTCTGAGCCATTTCCTTTTTTCACCTATTCTTGTTCTCTGAAAGTCCTTGTATTCCCTCATTAACTGCTTTTTTGTGTAACATGCTAACTTTAGCTGGGAAAACTAAAGAATTAGCAATGTTCTGTTTGTCCAACTGAGAGTGCAGATGGACAAACTGCACCCTCAGTTCTATTCTAAGGCAATTTGATCTATAGTTCAGACAGAGAATTGATTGCAGGCCAATGGTACAAAGCACATTATTGGAGCTCTTAAAAGTAACCTGTGGGCATAGATCTGAAATATTTTTCATATGATCTTTCATGTTGATTAGCAGTAAAACACAATTTTTTTTAAGCCCCCTACTTCAACCCCACTGAATGCATGCAGACGATTCCCACCGCTCTGATTTGATGCTGGACTTGCAGCTCTGCTTCTCACTGAAGCAACATGTACTTTTGTGGCAAAGAACGGCACTTTTAACTTAATGAGGCCATGTACCGCCTGATTCATTTACTCCAAAATACATGTTGTGTGGACAAGAGCAGTATGTCATTAGAAATCACTTGACGGGGACCCAAAACAGAAACAGAGGAGGGAAAGAGATGGCAAACAAAGGCAAAAGAAACGGGGACAAGAGGAGTTAGGAGGAGGACCATCAATGGGTGTGAGGAAAAGTGTGAACTCCTGCTCCTTTGTGACCTGTTAAAATGACTCGATGAGCATTAAGGGTCATTCAGGACGGAGGAGGGAGGCGAATCCTCTCTTTCTCTGCTCCGCAGGGAACAGCTCATGCTTGACTAAATCTTTGGATCCCATCAAACCAATCTATATGCGCTTTCTTCTTCCCTTGTATCTGATTCTGAAAGTGTGTCAATGCCAATCACTGTGTTTGTTTCAGATATCACTGACCTCTGTGTTTGGAAGGGAACCCTCGAGGCATTTTTCTCATGCACTAACTGTTCAGCATCACAGCCAAACCACACAGCAGAGGCTCTCTGGTAAGGACTGCGACTCTGTCAAATGCGTTTTGTGATGCATGCTGCTCCAGAGGTCTAATTATGCTTCGTTTGAAAGTACAGACACCCCCATGTCAAAGACAGACTCTATAAATTACACACAGTCATTAGTGGGTGAAATATGCCTTAAACTCTATTCTTTTGAGTGCTTGGCAATACTACATAAAGCCTTAACAAATAAAAGCAATAAACTATTTATTGTTTCAGGGTTAGAATTGGTTACATCTCTCCTCACAGTCAGGAATGGCATTTACGTAAACAAATTGGCTGTAAACGCTTTTTATTTGAAACCCAGGATATAATTAGAAACTTGTGGCTGGAATACGTATGGATGTGCATGTGTGTGTATGACTTAGTGGTTGTGTGTGTTTTTCTTTTTCCCACATTAACTTTCTCCTTTTCATTATGTCAAGTAGCTCTCAAATATTTTGTGTCAGAAACAAAGTTTGCATGAGGAATTTCACAGTCAGCTGTTGCAAAAATACATTAGACTATATGGCCAGAAAATATAAAACTGACAAGCTTGCTTGCACTGAAGACAAACTCAATATTGGGAAAATAAACATAACTTGTGTTGCAGTTTTAATGGAAAGATTTACTTTTGGTGTTTAAAATACCTTTAAGTTTCTTGAAGCAGTTTATATATTTCAAGGTCATGTTAATTTCCATTTTACTTACTATTATGGCAGCAAAATCAGAGCCAGTCCAATTGACTTTCAGAAGACAATGTTCTGTTGATATTATGAGCTTTGATTTTTTTCACTGTACAAAACCAAAACTGTCAGAATGAAGTCTACATATAACGACCATGGAGTTAATTAGAATGGACAGGACTGTATCTGACTCCCCCCGGCATTTAGTGGGGGATGCTGCAGGAATATGGGGCTCTGGGGTAAACTTTGAGAGTTGTGTCTAAATTGCACTTGGCAAAACTCGACGTTTTGCCAAGTGCAGGTTGGGCTACACAAAAACTGTTTCATGTTTTTCGCATTCATGAACAGGATCTTTTATCAAAATATCTGGGTTTCATTTTTGCTTTTGTGATTGCAATAATTCTATTCAAGAGTGGAATTAAAGTCATGTTCTCTAAGTCTCATGCCATGGTTAAACCCTTGTTTAACGCTACAGGTCACAGAAAGTCTTTGTCTCAAGCTTAGAAATTAACTAGGTGTTGGAGAGATTGAAATCTTACCTACAATAATGAGCGTGCTGCTCCACTTTGCTATGTTGAAAAATAGTAAATAAGACAATCTCTAAATTGACCTTTCCAGCTGCCTTTAATCTTTTGCTGAGGACTGTTATATTTTAACTGAAATCTAGTTTTTTCATATCTGTCTGTGAACTAGATTTTATGCATTGAAGTCTCCTCTAGAGTTATTAAAACTTCTCTAAAAGATCCCTCCACTCATTGGCTGTTTTTCCTCCTATGACAAAACCTTAAGCCTTAAGCATGACAAAAGATGGGGTAATGAATATTTGTATCCAGTGAAGCTAAGAGTAGAGTTACTCTTTCTCTCTGACAAAGAGAATAATTTCAGTTTGTTCAGATAGTCAATCAGAATAACTCCTGGATCTGTCCATTGGGAATATTTCTGGCATAAATTAATATAAGATAACTGAAAAACAGTAAATATACATTTTGATGTGGAGAATTTATATACAGATTTTACATTCAAATTTAAACTTTACAACCTGACTAAAACTAGGACATTTATGTTGTATTACCCCAAAATGGAGAGTCAACTTAGTTTTTATACTGGCTATATTCCTAAACCAACTCCTGCTCCTATCTTTCATGCTACAGTCTTTATTATGGGTCTAAATGCAGCCAACATATTTGTCTCATTACTGCTTGGAGTTGATCCCAGTCTGTTGGCTTCTGTTTTTCTTTCGTGCCTTTTGAAAACTGACCACAGGATCTTAAAGCAGTTAAGGTCTTGGAGGTTTTTCTTACCACAAGTTCAGCATGTCAGTGTTCTGACCTTTGAGTTTCTTCATTGTCTCTGTTGCCTTCTGAGACAGTTCTCAGTTTTGCAGGAATACCCTTAGGCCATCACAAAATTGTTCCTAAATTACTTGAAGAATTTGCTCTTGTGTAACCTTTGATCCCACCCTTTGTTCATTGCCAATGTTCTTGGACAGCATTAGGAGGAAGACTACTCGCCTGGGAAAAAACAATTCAACACATGGATTATAGAAAGACTCTCTTCTCCAGTTGTCCTAAACAATCAGAAGGTGAATGCCACAGACTTTGGAACCTCACCTCTTCTGTCCATCTGTATGCTTTCTGCAGAACCATAGTCGGTCCTTGGTTTTCTTGGCCAGACTTGGCTTTTTTGTTTTCCTTCTTGTCCACAAATCTTAATTTCTTTGTGCATACTGACGGAAACAAAACTAATGCTTCCAGGTGGAAGAGTGTTCATTTTGCTCACTTCCTCTGGGAAATTCATTTCTGTTGAGTAATTTTTCTCTTAGTCATTTCAACACAAGACTATTTTTATGCAAACCAATGATGGATGCACATTAATATCATTGTTAACATAAGAAGACAATGATTTCATGAACATCTGCCTTCTTTACAGCAATAATCATTTTCTGGTTCATAAAGAACCTGTTGACCCTCTCCAGCAACTGTGAAATCCAGTTATTCACACCCCTGGCAGATTTAGACCTAAAGTTATGCTGTTTTAAAAAAACCA
The DNA here is from genome assembly GCA_903067095.1 of Girardinus metallicus. NCBI lineage: Eukaryota > Metazoa > Chordata > Actinopteri > Cyprinodontiformes > Poeciliidae > Girardinus > Girardinus metallicus. Next base: position 59,883 of record CAEGAE010003509.1, read on the forward strand.
ATAGGTTTTTCTCTGAAAACTGACCTTCTATTTTTTCATATTCTAGGAACCACCACTAAACCTGCAGTCTGAGAGTGACACAAACTAAGTCTGAGAGCTTAGATCGAACTTCATTACAAAATCCATAGCAGGCTTGTAAAATATGGATTGGATCATAACATGAAGACCTAAGCAACAGTTTTAGTTTCAGAACCACATACTCATCCACAAGGGTTTGGATGACATCATCCATTCATTCATCCATTATCTAACATATTTATCCTTGTGAGATTGCAAGAGGAACTGGTGCCTAATTCCAGCGGTCAACAGGCAAAAGACGGGTCCACCCTGATCAGGTCGCAAGTCCATCACACGGCAACACAGACAGACAACCTTGTATACACGCACACTTACACCTAAGGAGAATTTAGAGAAATCACATAAACAAAGTATAGTAAAACTTACTATAGAAACTGCGTTTAGACATGTCTGTCTAAAAGATCAGATCATCTTGCTTCTTTCAGCAAAAAGTCTCAATGACAATTAACACAAACTCAGCAAGCTGTTGAATTTATGTTTTATCAAGTTATTGTCATTTGTCAGTAAGAATAAATAAAGTCTATAATGACAGTAGTGTTTAGACAGCCCTGTCAGAATCTCTGCAGTGTTTTAATACTGCCACAGATGTGGCATGAAAGCTCCAGAAGACTGCTGACAGTGATACTATTTTCAATCCTAGCATCTTTGTTGTTGCTCGCCCCCCATGGAAATCAGATGATATGATGCACACACCAAGTCTGTTCTGACTCCCAGCACAATGAGCATAGTGAGCAGCATGTGACCATGCATGGGTTGCACAAGATTTATCCATGGTTCGATGGGGAGCATACTCAATGTCTTCCAAAAAGACAGATTTAAAAGTGGGATTACATTTTCATTCTTTTCTCTTTTTCCACTGCTGACATAGCGGCATAGTCTATTTACTTTACCAGCCTTTTACTGTCACTCTGCCTCCCCACCTCAGTGCCACTCAACACAACTGCCTCACCAAGCATGTATGCTAAGAGATAAGCTGAGGGCAGTCATTAATTTCTGCCCCCAGCAGACTCAATCTTTCCATTCACTTAAGCAATCTGAGAGCTCAACATCTTTACAGAGTCACTGAAGTGAGGAGCACAGTTTTGTGTCTGACAGTCTGTTACCATAGAAATCACACCAACAAACACAAAAATGTTCTGTAAACTTGTGTTCACTATGATGTATGGCAATTAAAAAGTTTCTTTAGAATAGAAGAAGCCAAACGATATAGGAAGCATGTAGTCAACAGTAGTTTGCAGCATTGCTAAGATCTGTCTTTGTCTTTACATTTGGAGAAAGTCTGCTGCATTAGCTACATCTAGGAAGATGAGAAATTATATGAAATGTTTCCCACTTGTCAATAATCTTTCCCAGCATAAACTAATGAACTTCAGATACTTTGAAAATGCACATATAACCTTTCCCTCTTTAACAGGCAGCAATTGCAGCTTCTTTGAGGTTATTGTTAATTTACTTAATCCAGACCTGCTAACTTCCAAAACAACTACTTTCTATACTTTCTATATTCAACTTCTTGATGAAAGTAAACAGGTATTAATTTCATTTGATATGTACCAATAGGTTTTCACCAAACCTTTTCCACATTTTTTTTTAATATATAAATATGTTCACCAGGATTATACTGAAAACTGCTTTAGTACTTTATTTTGACATTAAAGCATACTCCTTCTCAGCAGGATTTTGAAAGCTGCACATACATATTATGCCACGTAGATCCTGTATAGCTTCTCTTGGCTTAGATCATTTTCTTTTACTGCTTACATCAAATAATAAGCTTAAGCCTTTCAGCTATGCAAGGTCTTGCTAATAGTATGTTTACTTAAAGAGTTTTTTTCCCCTTTCAAAGCTCAGCTCAGTGCACTGTTTTTTGCTTTAATCTCAGTTGAGTGTTATGTATTAAAAGTCACTTAAATCTAAAGCTTAGATCCTTGTTATTATGTCTAGAGTTATGACTAAGATTTTACCACTAATGCATTTTGTGACTACCTGGCAAGTATCGTGTCCAACATTTGCTCTCGATTATTTAAGCTTTGTTTTTTGACTGTTCAGTAATATACTTGCAGGAAATGTTTGGTGTTTCTGCAGCTAATAATCTGTGTTAACTAGTGCTTCATTGTGTTTGTGGGCACTTGAGACAATGTGGTATAATGGTACTTTATTATGAGCCATTTAGCTGAAACAATTGCTTGCTTTAGTGTAAACACAACAGGGACAGAGCATTGCAAAGAGTAAACCACTAAATATGCACAAATATTTGAGAGTATGAAATAAATCACACATTTATTTTAGACATTATTACAAAATACAGTAAATACGTTTCTGAAACTTAAACATTTCTGTTTGAAAGGAGGAAGCTATCGTTTGGAACGTACAAGTTATCATGTGGAGCATAAATGTTGCTTTCTGGTGGAAACATTTATTTTACAAGACATACATATAAAAATGCATCTAAAGTCAATGTTACGTGATGTGGCTGCAACTCTGAACTGAACAAATTAAGAGTGTTGTTTGTTTACTGGAAGTAAAGCTTAACATGACATTTGTAAGTGTTACTGTGAATGATGTCTATGGGTACAGTTATTTTGAAATCCTGACTTCTAAACAGGAACGTAGTTACCTCGGGTCTGACATTAAACACAGCTCCTAGTTCTGAGGCAACTCGAATGCAGCATTATAGTATACTGTTCCTTAACTTACAGGTTATTTTTTTACTTAGACGTGAGTAAAGGTAACACAGAAAGGTACCATGTATGCTAAGGAACATTTCATTTATGTTCCAGAAATATAGAAATCACCACTGAGTTCTAGAATATGTTCAGTGTAAATGTCTTAAATAAACCTGAACATTTCTGAAAGTAACCTCGATAAAATCTTACTCAAGTAAATGTAACTGCGTCAGTGTAACTAGTCACCACCCACCTCAGGTCTGAGATTAAGACACCAACTTCCCTACTTCAACTATCTCTGTGTGTTTGCCTGCTGTTCTTTCTGTAGTCCAATCACAAAAGATCTACAGAGAATTCTATTCAGTTTCAGCAACCTGTTTGAATCATCCTATGTGTAAGTTGTACGTGCTTCCATGCAGATCTTTACCTCCCTGCAATTGGTCACGGTTTCACTCCAAGAGTTAAAGTTAAGATCACAATCCTCTTAGTGACGACTTTGTATTTCCAGTGTCACATGGTGTTATCCCATTTCTGCTGCAGGAAAGCCTTTTTTCACAAAGTAAGAAAGTGTATTTTAGGTTATAAGCAACGGGACTAAAGACAACTGAGTGGGTCTAGCTGGGTAACTGTGTCAGGCAGGAAAGGGAAACTGATCCTCTTAGAGGGCTAGAATTGGTCTACTCTCAGAAAAGACCCGTTGGATTTGGTCAGCCTGAAAATACCAGGAGTCTCCTTCTTCCATCTTCTTCTCATCTTAAGTCTGGTTTGCTGCATATATAAAATATTTCAGAGCCTTACATGTAGTTTAAGTTATTGTAACTCCTTGTAGTTTGAAGAAGGGTTCCCTTGTTCTATTGAAACTATTCTTATTCAAAAATGTTGGAGTCAATTTTCTTGTTTAATAGGCAGCTTAAAATTCAATCTATCTGGTGGCAAATTGGTTAGTGCTGTTGTCTTGCAGCAAGAAGATCGTGGGTTTAAAAACCAGATTGGGTTTTTTTCTGGATGGAGTTTGCATATTGTTCCAGTCCATGCTGGTACTCTCCAGGGACACCATTATCCTCCCAGGTCCAAAATATATATGATGGACTGCTAATCTCTCCAGGGTGGACTTGGCTTCTCACCCACTGACCACTGGAGCTTAAACATTCATGATTCCATCTGTAGTTCAAGGCGTCTTTACTTAACCAAACGTGCCCCACTGCCTCTGCTGCTCAGATCGTCACGCCTTCCTGACATTATCATCAGCTCCTCTGTAATCCCCTTTTCCTCAGTTACACCACAAGTCCAATACAAAATTATCTGACAAAGCTGAGAAGGCATGAACAAGTAAGACCTGATCGAGTCACACCAGTTTGTCTGAAGGAATGGGTCAAAATTCTGGCATACTGTTATGAGAAGCTTGTGCAAAGATACTCCAAATGTTTGACCAAGGTCAGACATTTTAAAAGATAACAGCCCAGAGATACTAAGGAAATATATAAAAACTTCTGAATTTCAAAAAAGTATCATGAAATTATTAGATTTTTTTGAAATTCAGTGACAAAAAAGGAAATCCTGAAACACCATTACAGGGAAATGTTTAGAAGATGTTTGGCCCTATGTAACAGTGTATATAAACATCTGGTTTTAACTGTATGTCTGAACCCTAATGTCTGTCTTTGCTCCCACATGCAGTTACCTTTATTAGCATACCCTACAAACTTGTTGGCGTATATTCGGTCTCATATTCACCTCTGTAGCTGTGCACATTCCTCAGCTCGTCTTTCTTCTCTTGTCTCCAGATGTTTCTCTAACCATGTCATGCAGACAGTGTTGGAGTGCAATGAGACCATTCCATTAACTTATTGAAAACAGATACAAGAGGAACAGTTCATTCCCAAGCAGCAACACCCCTATTCCAACAATCAATAAAAAATTGCCTTGTTTTAAAAACATGCATGGCATTTATTAGATTTCAATAAACTCTCCAAGCATTGTCCCTGGAAAAAGAGGGGTATTGTTTTACAGCAGTAAAACCTGTATCATAAAACTCAAAAAGTTAATGTCTATTAAAATAAAATCTGTTCCTTGCTTTAAGGAATAGACATAGTATAAAGAAGACTTAAATATGTAGCATCGAGATCAAAATATAAAGACATTTTTGCAAATACAAGAAACTCATGCTGATTTAGACTCCATCCAACAACCTACGGTCTCTAACTTTCTGTAAAACCATTCAACTGTTGCTCCTAACCTCAGAACAGGCAAATTAATAGGGTCTGAGGATGGTGGTTAACAAAGGCAGATGTCTGCCACCCAAGTTGGCATCCTACTATGAAAATATCCCTTCTTTTTTGCTCTCCTGAAATTAAAAGAGGGTTAAAAACACTAAGTGGTGATGTTAGATGTCGAGTCTGATTATGATCAAAATTACAAGTCCCGTGTTTCTAGTGCTTAATCCTCACTTTTTTTAGGTTTATCAAACTTTCTATATCCTTTGGAGAATTTTGTTATTTAAGGGTCCGAAAGACAAGGTAGACACCACTAACTCCCTGCAAAAATATACCAGTCTTTATTATGCGACCTTATTTACTCCTTGATGTATGAGGCCTGTCTTTGCTGTCAGCATGCCGACTGAGTTAAAGAGCACCATCTGATTTTCCTCTGTGGGATGCTGGCAATGCATATTATTTATGTTTTTTTTTTTTTTTTGCTTGCAAGCCACAGTCAACATCATTCAGCAAAATTATGTGTTAATCATTTTGCTGATGGGAAAGCAAATAAAAAACTTGGGACCGAAGGCAGTTGAGCTGCACACTGTAAGCCAGCAACACTACAGACAATCTTAAAATATTTGGGCTGCCCCATGTGGTTGTTTATGAGTTTGGAAGAGATTCCCATTTGATTAGAAAGATTTTCATTTGGCTGCTTGAAGGAATAATCGATCTTAGTCCATCCATTCAGCATTCAGCAAATTCCAATTCTATTGGAATTTGCTCAATGTTATCAAAAAATATTGGGAACTAATTTGCCTGTGATGAAGAGTCCTTTGCAAAAAAAAAAAAAAAAGGGTTTGGTTGGATTTTTGTGGCTTGTAATGTTTTTCTCTGAGAATAAGATGATTTAACAAAGTCATACATTTTTGGGATGTCGATTTCATTTCTGGTTTGTTGCAGTTTTCATCTTTTTTCAGTATTAATCAATTCAGTTAGTAAGGATAAAATTACATCAGTTTTGGCAATAATAAAGTACATATTTGCACTCACTCATTTCTATAATGAAATTGGGGAGTTGTTTGAAAGTTCCTGTTTATAGTATGGTGAATTATGTTATACAATTTCAGATTGCTTTTTGTCTTGATCAGAGGTGATGACATGGTGTAGCAGGGGACAGACAAATTGTGGTTTTGTCTGCAAAAATGTGGCTTTTTTCCTTCTTGAATAAGTTCCAGAGCCTTTCATGAAATAAAAAAGAATGAAATCTTGAATCCAGGCTGCTAAAATAAACTCACTGTCATAGAAAAACTCACTGTCTAGTTCAATATGGTTAAGCACTACGTCACCGTCATTAAGACACTGTGGTTAAAACCTAGTACAAACCGTTTGAACTTACATGAGAGTACTAGATCATTCTCCTACAAAAATACCCTTTTTTCAGTTTTTTGACAGACTCCATAATGTCATTAGTTGAGGGTGCCCAAGTCCAGGATGGACTACAACATTTAAATTTCTCTCTCTTTCAACACACCTGAATCAAATGGCTGAATTCCTTCATTGGGATGATACTCATTTTTGAAGAGGCTTGGTAAGAAGCCATTAATTTGATTTAGGTGTGTTGGAAAAGGGACATATCTAAAGGCTGCACGGTGGTAGCTCTTAAGTACTGTACTGCACCACTACTTAAAGGATAGTAATGTCCCCAGGGTCTTAGTTAAGCCATGTCAAGTTTATTTGCATAGCCATATAACCAATTATGAAACAAGCAACAAACATTACATAATCAAATTCCATCATCAACATCATCAAAAATAATTATCATCAACTATACATAAAATATATGAATCAGTGTTCAAATATATGAATCCAGTTATTAATACAAGGCAGCTCTAAACAGGAAGATTTTTAACCTTGATTTAAAGGAGCTCAATGTTTCAGCTGCTTTGTAATGTTGTGGAGGTTTGTTTCATATTTGTGGTGCATTAACACTGCTTCTTCATGTTTGGTTCCGACTCTGGGGATGCAGAGTAGACTTAAGCCAGAAGACCTGAGAGGTCTGGAAAGTTCATACAACAACAGCAGATCTTTAGTGTATTGTGGTACAAAGCTATTGAGTGATTTATCAGCTAAAATAAATGTTTTAAAGTCTATTTTCTGCATTACAGTGAGCCAGGCATCCAGATTTTAGGCCTTCTCACTAGTTTCTAGTTGTAATAACTGAACCTGCATGATGACTCTTGATCATTCCTGTTTAGGTAAAAAGATAAATTCAGTTTTATTTCTGTTCAGCTGAAGAAGGTTTTGACACATCCACACATTGATTTGCTCTAAGCATCCGTTCATTGCTTGGATGGGTTTGGAATCACCTGGTGACACTGTAATGTAGAGCTGCGTATTGTCTGTGTAGTGAGTGCCCCAGGGTTAAATCTTGGGGTACTTATGCCCACCCCCATGAAAAGTTACCTACTGACACAAAGAAGTCCCTGTCCTTTAGATAAGACTTGAACCAGACAAGTACTGGACCAGAGAGTCCAATCCAGCTCTCCAGTTGCTTTAATAATATGTCATGGTCAACAGTGTCAAATGCTGCACTGAGGTCCAACAGAACCAGCTCTGTGGTTCTTTCATAGTCTGTATTTATGTGGATGTCACTGAACACTTTGACAAGGGCAGTCTCAGTACTGTGGTGAGCTCGAAAACCGGACAGAAAGAAGTCTAAGTACTTGGTCATTGTCAAGAAGCCTTTAAAGTGTTGAAACACAGCTTTTGGACTCCACAGCTTGGCATATAATTCTGCAGTAGTGACTTGTCCAGACTGTAAAGCAGTTTGAGAACTTGACAGTTCAAGTCATTCATCGGTACGTTGATTCTGGCAGTTTTTATAGGGCCTGCCCTCATTAGCTACGGCAGCCCGAGAGGTACATACAAAAAAAAACAAACATTACAAAGAGCAAATATTAAACAAAACAAAATATAAACCAACAGTGCTAATCAAAACAGACAAACATCCATAAACAATCTGCAACATTCTTAATTTAGAAAATTCACTTTGAATAATTTACTTTAAATAGTCTACAAATGTAAATAATTTAGACAATTTATTTTAAATAGTTCACTATTCCTTTACAACAGCCTTGAATTTTCTCTGTAATGAAGTTGGCAAATTCATTGCAGGCCCTAGAGTTTAATTTAGATATTACAACCTCAGAAATGTTACTCAATCTGTCAACTGTGGCAAACATGACACAAGGGCTTTTGGTCTTGTTGTTAATGAAAGAATGTTTCCCTTGTGTGTTTGTTGTTAAATGATATCTTCAATCTTGCCTCATACCTTGCTTCATACCTCTTGTTGATGTTTGAAGTTGAGGTTTCCCTCGTAAATTCCTTTTGAAGTGCAGCAAACTCGTTTTTCAGTTGTATTGTGAGTGTCATAGATGACAGGGTTTGTTTTGGCTGCAGTTCACTGTTTTGTTCTCAGTGCCAGGGTAGAAGAGGGAACATCTCAGCTGCTTCTCAAGGTGCTGTCTGTCAGTGTCTTTATCATTTTGAATCATTGGTAAGGTTGTATAAGTCCAAAATCTCGACGTTGACGTCTACCTCTAGTCGATGTTTCAGTTCTATGGAGAAGCTTGTCAAAGTCCTCTGTGGTTCAGCTGGTAGGTTATAAAAGAAAGCAAAAATCTCAGTCCTTCAATTTAGTATTATGTAGTTATGAGGGTAGAATGTATAAGAGTAACCACACCTCATTATAACAATGAAGGATGAGAAACCAGGAGAAGCTGCTTTTCCTTCAACAGCTATCACCACTCACAAAACAAACAGTATCAACATTTCCCTAAAGAATTAACAGTAAGCACTGAAGTACTGTTCCACAAATGAATCCTGTGTTTCACCCCAGGCACACCAGGGGTATTTACTTCTGAAAAGCTAAATCTTAGTCTCATCAGATCAAATGATCCTATTCCAATTCAAGTTCCCACAGGGTTCAGACGACATCTAATATTTATGTTTGTGAGAGTAGGACAGGTTTTCTTGACATGCCTCCCTGACAACTGCTTGACCATGTAGAAAGAGTTTAACTGGTGTGGGGCATGAGGACTTTGGATATTTGGTCAAGTCACTTATTGCTCTACTGTTATATTATAAATCTAGATAAGTAGTTATTTATTTTGTCACCATTTCTTGTCCCACATAAATCACATACACCTACACACTTAAGGCTCCCACATTCCCTGGCATACTATGCATTTTGTGATAACTGGTTGAATATGGTTGAGATTTCATAGTCAAGTTTGCATACATTTCTCCCGACAAATTCCTTCATTTCCCACAATCAAATAGATAACAGTTCGATGAGCTTGTTGTGGACCTTGCTCCAATTTTTTCTTAGCTAGTTCAACCATTACACTCCTTTTAATGTGGCACAGAGTGGCAGTCAAGCTAAAAACTGTGTGTTTGTGTTTGTGAAAGGATACCCAAAGTGAAACCAAATCAAACTGTATTTAGTTCATTATATCAAATACACAGTAGAGGAATGCCAACTTCTCAAGTTGAAAAGGTTAAAAATGTCTAAAAAAAGATTCTCATTCTGTATTCTGGTATTTAAAAAAATGCAAATGATTATCCTTAGTGAGCTAAAAATAGAATAGGTTCAGCTCATTTAATGTCAGTCATGGAGAAAAAAATGAAAAGTTGTTTATTTTTCCTGTGTATATCAATTTCTGTCTGTCATTGTACAATGGCCATGATGCTGTTATTTAATGTTAGGGGAGCAGATTTCATATCAAAGGAAATGTCAGAAGAACATCTTCAAGAGGTGAAGACAAGGATGTGAAGGTTCAACTTTGAGAAAAAATGTTAAGTAAGAAAAGGAAAATGCATTCCTGTGGTTTTCCTGCTGCCTATTAATTGCCATAAAGCTATAAGAGAGCAAAACATTGGCATCATACTTCCTTCACCATCTCTCCCCAACCCCCGGTAAATCTTGTTGTATCAATTAAAGCAAAAGCAAACATTATTTACTCAATGCTCAACCAGCATGTGTAACATTTTCTTCTGAATTAGTTAAACCTCCCAGGCTGTTCAAGTAAACTAGATTCTGGCTGAAGTGCAGACAATAAACAAGCCAAATGTGAGACTCTAAATATTCAAGAAACTAAAATATCCAGAAACGGGAAAAAAAAATCATACTAAGAAAACTAAGCATTGAGATTTCTCACTTTTCTTGGGGTGTTTCCTTACTCTCTGCTTGCTTTTTTGTAATGTAGTCTTAACACTTTTTCTGCTTCTGTGGTAGAAATCATACAATGGTCAGTACTGATTGCTTTATTTTCTCAGCATGTACCCCCCTCTCATGTTTGTTATTGCAGCACAGGGGGATATATCAGACTGGAAGGGGCACACAGTGCTTAGCCTGCACAATCTACGCATTTTTCTGTTCAAAAATTTGGAATCATGTTGGGTCAGTTATGTTGTAGAAGGTGAAAGGATGGAGGTCTGGACGCTTTGAGCTGCACGGTATGTGATGGCAGTAGGGATGAGGGAAAATACCAGATATACCAGGTCTGCTCAGGGTATATGAAAGGAGAACAGACTGAATCAGATATGCAGACTGGTTATGGCTGGTGTTCTGACTGATGTTATTATTTGAACTCTGAGGCTTTCATAGACCAAGAGTAAAACAGCATTTCTTTTGTTGTAGACATGACTGGTGCCTTGTAAACTGATCATTTGCAAAATTATTTCACTTTTTCCGTTATGTCACATAACAACCACAAAGTTCAACCAGACTGAGATTTTAATCTTGGAGACCAGCATCACATAATTCACTATTGTGAAGTGGAAGGAAAAGTGTACATGGTTTCTCAAATAGATCTACAAATAAAAATGGAAATGACATGCAAATTTAAAAATGTGCATGCTTATTTACCCTCCGGGAGTAGAAACACGTTTCACTGTAATTACAGTTGCAAGTCCTTTGGATCAAGTCTCTAACAGCTTTGCACTGCTACAGATAGAATAAGTAATTTAATAAAAAAAAAATATCAAATTTTCAAAATAGCTCAAACTGCGAACATCAATTTGTAAGAATGTAACATTGTTTAGTTTCCCTAGAGTGTATGGAAATGCTGTAAATTCGCGCCTGAGAAAATGTAATGTTTGCGCAGCGCTCTCCAGAGTCAGAACGTAGCGGCTCTTCATGTAGGGGCTCTCCGCTTACATTATTCATACGGAGGAGGGTGTGACTTGCTGGCTCTTTTTCCGCCTGTATAAAGAGAGAAGTTTGCGCAAAAGAAAACACAGATGGAGAAGGCCAGTCGGCTCGCTGTGTCACAGAGAGTCACCTTAAGCCCGTGTGACAACTCCCATTCTGTCCCTTTGTGACAAGCTTAATCACTATAATGCCCGGTCTCTGCGCGCTTTGTCTCGCCATCGCGCTGGCTGCGCTCGTCCGGCTCACCGGCTCTGTGGGGCCGGTGGTCCGATGTGAGCCATGCGACGCCAGCGCGCTGCAGCAGTGCAAACCGCTGCCGAAGGACTGCGCGGAGAACGTGAGGGAGCCTGGCTGCGGCTGCTGCATGACGTGCGCCCTCGGCGAAGGACAGGCTTGTGGAGTGTACACTGCGCGCTGCGGCTCCGGCTTGACCTGCAAGCATCAGCCCGGGGAGATTCGTCCTTTGCAAGCTCTGTTGGAGGGACGAGGGGTATGCACCAGCGCAACAAAAAAACTCATCCGCTATCTTAAGCCGGCGCAAAAACAAGGTAGAATGTGGTGCTTTCCATTTGCGCATTTCATGGTTACTTTATTCCCAGTGTGTCTGTTTGGGTAATTCTGACAGGCGCCCTCTCCATGAGGCGCTGCTGTGACCGGGGCTAGGGAGCTCCCTCTTTATGCAAACAGATTAAGTGCGTATATGGTTGAGACTGATCTTATAGGGTAAATGGCACAAGTAAACATGCGCAAAGGTGCTACGTTTGACAACTATTGGTTGCATCAAGAAAACATTTTGAAAAAACCGAGAGGATCCCTGTTTAAACAATAAGAAGTTTGCGTCGCTCTCCATGTGCGCAGTTGTCGCAAATTATGAAATTTAAAATAATAAACAAAACACCTTGATTTGCGAAATTTGTCTTATTATAAAGCAACCAGTGTTCGTTTAAAGATACTATCTTATTGTAATTCATTCATTTATTGCCCTAAAAAATTGACACAGATAACACAGGTTGTCATAAGGTATGCCTTTATGCTGCAAGATTTCACAAAATAAAGAGTATGCAAAATGTGCACTGAATAGTAATAATAATAATAAAAGCTAACTCTACTTTATGTGTATTTGAGTCAATGTTATCATTGGATGCATCAAAATGAAGATGGTCCACTGCAATCAACTTTAGACAACTACAGGGCCTGAAGCTTTCAAGTCCTTTGGGCAGGGTTCTGAAATAACTTAAAAATATTTTGTTGCTGGCCCACATAACACCTTTGTAAGACAAATTTAATTAAATAGATCAGGAAACATCCTCAAGATTAAATGAACCTACTGCAAATAACTCTAATCATTTGCTTAATGCCTTACATGATGTCATTGGAGGCAGGTATGCATAGACTCTTTTTCTGGGAGGATATATTTAATATAAAATGGTACCATAATTTAGAAAAGTGACCATGGCATATTGTTCTATAGATGATAGACTATCTATAATGAGTTAAACTGACTTCATGGAAATGTCTGACTTGTAGTATTTACATAGCATCCACACATATGCATGCATGAAGATGACCTGGCTATTTCACCCCACCACCAAGTGGAGTATAACCCAACATTTAGGATTTTTCCTCTTTAATGCCCTAACTTATTTTCCACTCTTGAATTCTTGTGCACTGCTTGCACAAGAATGCAGCAACTTCCCTTAGTCCAGGATGGGGGTCAGTGTAGTTCAGGTGTCTAGCAGTGAGTAGAGTGACATGGGGGTTGGTTGGCCTATATAAACGAGCAACACACACTCAAAAATCACAGCCCATTATCAATGAACTGCTTGCAAGCCTGCACAACACTGGGGATGGGATCCTGTGCATGATGATTAGTGTGGATGCTGCTCAGACTGGTGAAATGGCACACATGCCACCTTCATGTGAAAACACACACTTGTGTGTTTAGGCACCTAGGTGCCCTTGTGTGTGCTTTCTGCTTGTGTATTTGGTTTGAACACACAAACACATGTAGAACTGTGTCGTGCTTGACTTTTTCTCTCTGTTTTTTAACCATTCCCAGCCTCAGTTTTAAAGAATTTCGAAATTCTTACATGAAAGGATCTTATGCATAATGATGGTATTACAGTGTCTCCAAAGATGGAGATGCAGTTTAAAAAAAAACAAAAAACAAAGATGTAGGTGGTCTTAAGCGCCCCCGTTGGTCAGATTATGCCATTGCAGTTTAGTGGTTTCCACCCCTATTGGTTCCCATTTCCAGAGCAGCTTCTCCTCCCAGACATTAACAAGCTCCCCTGACCACAGTTTGTGCTGTTTACTCCTGTGCCAGTATACAAACAAATTGCGTAATGTGTTTATCCAAAATGCATAAAGCTATAAAAGGTGATTTATTTTGATCATAAAAAAATTATTCTGACTGGAATCCTTGTCCACATTATTGGCCATTGAAAAATATTTTTTTCAAGGAAGTTGTCGTTAACATGTCATTTAGTTATTCCCAGTTCTTTTGACTGGAGCACCACTGCCTCGCAAATTGATCAGGTAGCCACAGAAAAAATGGAAGGGTGGATTGCCAGCCTGGCTGCCCACACGAGCTACACGCCCACATGCTTGTCCACCGCCCTCACCACAGCTCGCGCACACTAAATCTGCTTTGAGTTAGAAACAGTCTTCAGGGTACTGGTGTGCTTTTCCATTGCCCACTTTACTGTGTGATGATGTGGTTGATCGGGGGGGCAGATCGTGGGTAGATTGGTGCACCCCACTTTTGGGAGGAGTACTTGAAGCCCCGTTTTTTTATTTTACTCATCTTTAACATTTTAAAATGAAACTATCCCAGCCCAGTTACTTTTGATGTTCTCCCTTACTTTTCATTTTACATTTTCTAATCTTCTCACATATACTTTTTAATGTTGTCTTTCAATTTTTTGCTGCCTACGCCCAGTAATTCTCAAATTTCTCCAGTTCCTTCCTTATCTCTTGCTCTTCATTGTATGCAAATTTGTGAATACCCTTTGTAATTCTGACAGCCCAAAAGGCAAAAATCCAACTTTATTTTGTTTGATTCTAACAAGCCTTTGTTACACAGCCAACAGTTCTCAGTTGGATTGGGAAGCTTAGAAGTAATAATTCTGAATTTGTGTAATTTACAGGATACAATCATAAAAGTTTGGTTTTGGTTTAGAGGTAAATGCAAAAAATGTTTTGGGGAAAATAAATTATTATAATTTGCTGCCTGATTTTCATTTTGAAACCACATGTGATGGAGCAAAATCTGGTCCAAATATGGCAAGTTTTTAAACAAGCTTGAGCTTTGTAATAAATCACATAACTCTTTCCATACATCTGTATACTGTGCCAAGAGAGAGAACTGGCACCAATTTCACAGCTCTAATTTAAATTTGTCTTTGCAGAAAATGCAGGAAATCAGGTAGACGATGGCGCCAATGTGACCGTGACCGTGACGGTCGTGCCTGCTGAGGCAACTGTGAACTGCGGGCACAGCCCAGGGTCCATGAACACTAGACCTCCACTGCACAACACACTTATCCAGAAGGCTGAAAATAGGAAGACGCAGAGCTACAAGGTGGAACCTGTGTCAGGAGGAGTCAGTAAGGACATGCACAACTTCTCCCTGGAGAACAAGAGGGAGACTGAGTATGTAAGTCACACCCAGAGGCAATGAGACTTTCTGTGGTAAAATCTGTGTTTTGAATGATAAAAACATAGACAGAAGTAATTAAAAATTTGCTCTGTGGTAAATGTGGGTTCTGCACAGCTCATTAGACAACACATCACATTGTAATGCGCACCTACAAAACGTTACCTCACCGTTTAAGTGTGCTTCACACGCCTTTTCAGATGAATACCTACTTTCAAGACGAATGCAGATTAACACAAAGAGAAGCAATTTATGATCCAATTTGGACTTCATTCTATTGACCAGAGATGGCTATCTAGATTATTTGATTTGCAAAAAGATGTCATGTCTTTTTTCAGCATTTTCAAAAACATTGTTAGTTTTCATTTCACTGTATTTTTGTAAAAAGGCCCATCAAGTTCTGACTAAATATTGCAAATATTTGATGTTCTCAGATGTTTTCCAGCCAATTTGAATGAGCTCTTTTGTCTACAAGAATATACAAAAAAAATCAGTGTCCAGATGTGTAGCGCCAGTAGAGTCAAAGAGTCAGCAAATCTTTTTAGGCTACTAACAAGATTGAGTCAGGGTACTATATTCAACTACATTCTACAATTTTCAGCTTTGTCTTGGTAAAAAAACAAACAAAAAAAAAAAAAAAATTTTATTTACACTTCATCACTTCTGCACTACTTTGTTTTGGTCTATCAGATTAAGTCCCAATGAAATACATTGCAGTTCATAGTTGTAACATAAGAAAAGGGGAAAAAGTTCAAGAGGTATAAATACCTGTGCAGCTAACATGTTATTGTATGTGTGGAAATCTTTCCATTTGTTGGTGTTTTGGTCACCTTTCGTACATCCTGACTGTGCCTCAGTTTTTGTCTCTTTACTTATCAGAAAAATGATCACAGTCTCAGGGATCTGGATGAGGCAGTCTTTGAAAGCCTCTTTGATGTCCATGGGGCATGGAAATTTACTGCCCATAGACTAGAGAGCTGCAAACTATCTTCAGGCACTCCCGGTGTTGTATTCAATAGAGCAAAGCTTCTTTGTTGAAAACCCCTATCACTATGCATGTATTTATTTACAGCTAAGTCTTTTCCACAGTGACACAAGTAGAAAAGCTTAAAGACAGTTGAGCACAAAAATGTGTTGCAGATTAATTTTACAGAAGCACTGATGTTTTATGAATGAACAAAGTAAAAGAGGGTCACTGTGATACCTTGGCCCTTTGTAACAGGAGAAAATTTGTGCCACTCAACACGTAGGTGGTATGCATGGAGAACTTGATGCATGTTCTGTAAAAAACAAAACATACAAACAATGCCAAACACTGCCGTGCTCTGCAATTAGTCTGTGGATAAAACTCCACAGACTAACTTTATGTTCTTTACTGTTGTTTAGGTACAATTACTTTTGATTACAAATATTTTGAAGCGGTAGGTACCACTTTTTTTCAAAGCTGGTATCTCATTTTGGGGCATGACCTCTTTAACCTGGACCCACCAGAAAGTTCATTTCTACAAGACAATGAGTAACTACACAAATAAGTTCAAACTAAGAAATTAGGTTGTTTTATGCATGAAAGAACAGGACCAGGATTAAGTGACAGACACAGGTCAGTGTTCATTGTTTGTTGCTCAACACAAACTCTCAAATTTGTGAAAGTATTCCCAATATTCTCAGTGCCTCCAACCTCTTGGCAGTCTCTTTATGATGGCGTGTTTTCTGCGTTGTTAGGGGCCGTGCCGACGGGAGATAGACAGCATCATGAACAGCCTGAAGATCAACAACGTGCTCAATCCTAGAGGCTTCCGCCTTCCTAACTGTGACAAAAAGGGCTTCTACAAGAAAAAACAGGTGAGTGGCTCTCCCTGCTGTTTCATCTATGCTTTTTCTGTTACACACCAAACTCTCTCGCACACGCCTACACACACTCTGACACACACCTGCGGACATGCAAATAAACCCACCACATGCCTGAACACTTCCAAAGAATCTTCAAAGACTCATCCCAACCACCCACACATGCACAATCCCCCCTTTTTTGCTGCTCAGGTTGCCTTGACAGCCACATCAACACTATATTATCAGAATGGCTAATAACCATGTATTACTCCGGTAAATGCACTGCAGCCGTCTGACTCATGCCTCAAAGGAAATGAAGTCGGTCAGGTGTGTTTGTGGGTGTGTGTTGTGGGAGCGTGTGGGGGGTAGGGATGTAAGAATGTGGTCTGGGTGTGTGTGTGTGGCGCGGTGGATGTGGCAGCAGGGGAGTGTATGTATGGCGCTTGTTTGATGGCGGTAGTTTTTGGTGGGGGTGCCGTTGGTGAGGTAAAGAAAACAAACAGGCCGTCACTGGTTTAGATTTTCTTGTCTGTGGAGCAGCAAACCGAGGCCACCCATGGCCAGCTCATTTAAAAGACGAGAAAAAAAAAAATCAAACGAGAGAAAGAAGCAAGAATGTGAAATTTTGTTGGAGGACAATTGACTGAAACTCCTTGAGGAAATGTGGTGTATGAAGGCAGGTGGGGCAAATAAATACCAACAGATAATTTTATGAGGTTGCATTCCACAGAGGCCATTCCAACAAACACATGAGTCACCAAAAACACGCATTATTACTCAGAGTCCAACTCAAGATGTGACAAAGTTCTAAATAACACCCCTGATCCTAACCTCACTCCTCACGGCCCCAAACAGTGGTTTCAATGTGAAAGGCTATTAATCAAACAATAAAACCTCTGTTTGTTTATCTAGATTTCTAATGTTCTTCAAAAGATTTCATTGGATATCTTTTGAGAAAGATATCCAATGAAACATTTAAAGACTAGCCAAAGCAGAGAGACATTTTTGTTAACCACAAGGTTTTCTTCCTGTCCAAAACCAGTGTTTTGGATATCTGAGATTATTGGAAAGACAAGTGGTTGACTCTGTTCCCAGTCATGTATTTAGCTTTGAGTTCTAGAACTTCACGGGGAAATGTTCCTTCGAATAAAAACAATCATTGATCATACATAAGGCAGAGTTAGGTCTAAAGTAATTTTAACATTCTGGAGCCAATTTGAATCTGTGATGGCAAAGAAAGCCTTCTGACTCCTCACCAAAAACAAATTGTCAAAATACCAGGGGAAATGTCCAACATACTCAGTCAGAATTATAAGGTCTGATTAGTTTACTGCTAATAGGATTTTTTTTATTGATTGCTGAGAAAGGTAGGAGTAAAATCATGCATACACTGATGAAAAACCATCAGCATATGCTTCCTAAGGATGAGGGATACTTCAAAGTCAATGGCTCATTACCAACAGTGGAGTTTCCTTGTATAGATGTTTTAACGCTTTATTTTAAGCCAATATCATTAACTCTCCTTGACTTTATGATAATATAATGATATAGGATCCAGAAATTGCTTGTTGCTCTAATTCTACAGATTGTTAATGTTCATTATGCTGATTTCAGATAACTTTTCAACAAGCTTTGTCCCTTGTAACACTTTGCTGATTAATTTGCTTTCTTTGGCTCACAAAAATAGATTTGTAAAGATCTATAAAAGATTTTCCCCACTAAAAAAAATTAAATGTCTATCTTGTTTATTTTTTATTTTTTTTTAATTGAGAGCAATGCATAACAATTTAAATGTTTTCTTTTTTTTTTGTAGTTTGGACAAATGACAAATGACAATCCGAATCTTTCTATTCTGTTTGTGAATAGAAAGATTGAAAATCGAGATCTATTTTGACAATTCAGAAAAATTTGAATGTCTTACAGAAAGCCATTACCATGTATTTTTCTGACTATCGTGCAAATTTCACCAGTAAAAGTGTTGGTTCTGGTGTAAGGGTCTGTTAGGCTGAGGACAGTAGTGTGCCTGGTCTCGTCACCCTTTTCTCAGAGGAGCAGGCGTGTGTTGTGTTGAATCCATCCAAGGGGATGTGCCTTCACGGTGTGTTGCAGAGATTTATGACCGGAAACTTAGTGAAGAGGAGACCGTGTGAACGTCTAGGGTGACAATGCTGTGAAAAGAAGGGAGCAGGAGAGTTGGGGGGTGGGGATGAGTGAGAGATTGAACACATGATTTACAGTACTATTTCTCCCTCTGTAACCTACAATCTTTTAAAAGAATTAAGTCGCAGTAAGGCTGCTGAAAGGTGTCTGGTTTCATCTTTCATTTCTTCTGAGAACTAGACGGTGATCAGACTACTTCCAGGAAAAATGAATCACCAGGAGCCAAAAAGCATAACCCCCAGTCGACTTAAGCTCCCATTTGTTTTTACTGCTTCTAATTATATTCAGGGATCAGGCAGAAATTTTTATGTTAATAAGCCCGTCACACTATTATGTGTCAGCCGTTCATTTCTGTAGTATAGGAAGACACAGTACCATTGGAAAATAATCCACCATTTTAATGGATTTGTCACTGTACTCATAATTTCATTACCAGATAAGCCAGTCTTCCACAAATTGTTTAAACAGGTTGGAAACATCTTCTGCAAGGGCTTTCACATAGTATTTTTTTTCCAACTCAACTATTGTAGAAGTGACCCAACATTACTTGATCTCATAGTACGTTATCTAGATACTAGACTCACCTTGACATGCTGGATTCTTGAAAATTAAACTAATGGCATCCCTTCCTGTTTGATTAATTCATCAAATAAGGATCTGACCACTTTGGGGAACTGAAATAATACACAGGAAATTCCCAAATTCTATTCACTTACATTTATGGCACTAGTAATTTTGTTTAAAACACACATATCTCCCAATAATTGCTGTAAACAGAGCTAGAAATAACATAGAGGTGGTTTTATTACATCTGTTGGTTGACTTAGTAAAGCTGGATTGCCATTGCTCTTATCGTACATTTCAATCTGGAAATTTCTTCTAATTGACATAAATAGAAGAAAATCTTCCATAAAATAGACAAAATTATGATTTTTAGATGAAGAAGCAACCCCACTCAAGAAGTCTCAATCTTTGCTTCTTAAATATGTAAAGATCAGACATGAGAAAGTTGACATGTAAGCGTGGTTTTCTGTTAGCTGGTAATATGAGTGGCCTGTAAGAAATGAAGTCAAGCAGCGCAGACCGTCTCTCAGCTACAACACATAGAAACCTATTTTTAGCTGCAGTTATATGAATTGGCTCCATATCCCAGCTCAGGCCCTACATGAACCAACACTGACCTGCTCATTACACCCCTCAAAGCCTCACTCTCTCTTTCTCTTATTCATCATTTCACACACACCCATCATTACCCCCCTTTGTGCCTTGCCTACAGTTATGCACCAGCCTTTTGTTCTTCCTGCTGGCTCTATCATTCCGTCCATCCTGCCCTTCCGCCCACCTGGCTTTTCCTTCCTTGTTTGGCCAAGAATCACCCTGCAGAGGGTTATGAATGGGACGGCAGTGTCTGCGTGTACTCTGTTAGAGTTAAGTGTGTGTGTCTGAGAGGAAGAGGAGGAGAAGGAGGAGGCGGTGGGTTAAGGATGTGAGCCAGGTGCCAGTGTACTCTTCTGCTTCTTCCTTCACTGGGTGCTGGCAGTGCCAGGCCCATAAGGGTTGACTTATTGAGCGTGACTCAGAAGGATCTGTATAAACGTACTCACTGACCACAATGGCTTTATAATAACTGACCAACTTTCAGAGACCCAGACATCTATTTTCACTCTGTCTCTCTGCTTGGTTCTGTTCCCTTCCCAAATTTCAAATCCAGATCTTCTTCCGACTCCTCCTAAACAAAGTCTGTTTTCCTCCAGTCAATGTTGCATAATGTACAAAGCAGATTTGAGTTTTTTTGCAACCTGCGTGGTATACATTTGTGAGGATGCCAATACTATTTTCTACAATATGAATCTAAACTTAGTTATCCTAATGAACATCAAATCCAAAAAACTATTCTCAGTATCACAAAAGATAATAATATCCAATGGGAAGAAGTGCTTAAGGCAGATCGCAGTCATTACGTTACACTTTATGAGAACATAATGTGGCATCAATGTAGCACAGCTGTCATTTATAGCAGCTGCTTGTGACGTGTAACAGTCACTGTGGTTCCCCCTCCTAAACAATAACTGTCACTGCTGAAAGATCAAGTACTGCCAAGTACTTAAAATACTGCGAGAGTGAAAGGCACACAACAAATACACTAAAGCTTGGTTGATATGTTCATTCAGACTGAGCTCAGTTAATACATCTACCAATTTGTACCCCAATTCATATCCACATGTTGCCTTTTTGTCCCTTTCTACTTCCATTTTGACCCTGTAAACAGATCATTTTGTAGTTATTTGATGTTTATCTGATTATTTCTTAGCATTCTTTAATAATAATGGAAAAAGAAAATCATGAAAATTCTCAAATATTGTGTAAAAGATCATAGTATACTATTTTGTGCTTTTTTTTTAAATTGATTGCACTGCTTGCACTGTTCAAATCAGTCATCTCTGATTAAGCATGAAAGAAAATTACACCCAGTCAAACCAAAATCAATTTGCTAAATGGTTTAACAATCACAGAAAATGTTTCTTCAAATTTAAAAGTTTACTTTTGAATTTGAATAAACTGTTTAAAAGAGTTTTACTTTTAAACCATTTGGAAAAGCCTAGATAATGATAATATGCTATTAGCCTATAAGCTTCTTTTAAACTAATAACATTTGAGTTAAGTATAGCACATCTATCTCAAACCTGCTGCTTCCTGTGACCTTATCAAAAAGATCCACAAACATAATAAAAAGGAGCTAAGATATCAAGAAGATGATTGTGGATCTCCACAAATTTGGTTCTTCCTTTGATACAACTTTTCCAAACCTGAAATGCCACATTCATCTGTTTAAACAGTTACATGCAAATATTACCAGCTTGGGATTGTCCAGTCATCACAAAGTTCAGAAAACAATGAGCTCTGTTCTGGAGATAAATATATTTCTGTGTTAAATGTGTTTTAGTCCAAAGCAGAAGACTTAATAAAGATGCTGGTGGAGGATGGTTAGAAAGTGTGCTAAGGTGAAGACTCCAGCAACACTTGAAGTCCAAAGAAACAACTTTATTAGTTGACTAACGTGTTTTGGCTTGTGGCGTTCATCAGGATCATTCAACGGAGGCCACAAGCACGCCCATGCATGCACCTAAGAAAAAGAGTTTATAGTATAAAGATTTGTCGTTTGTGTTTAAGAAAGGGAACCAGTTGCATGGTTCTTACCTTTGTTATTTCCATATACTCATTCAATAATACATATATGAGTGCAGTTTTTTTTCTCTTTTTGAATCTTAAAATCATTCAATTGTTCTACAAAGTGATATAATGTACATTGTTAACTGTGTAACCCTTTTTTTTCTGCAAGTGCTGAGTAACTTTGCTTTTGCTAAGCAATTTGCAATGTGTCATTATCTGTAGTTAAGTTGGGCCAGAATACAAAGAAGCACAAAAGTATTATGGGGAAGGTATTGAATTGAAAAAAAAAAAAGCTAAATTTAGTCAGGAGATTAAAACAGGAAGAACAGAGTAGGAAATCAGTTAACTGAGTAGAACAACAGGCATAATTGGCAAGGATATGACTACAGACAGGAGTATTTAAAACCAGCACAGCTGATTATTGGAACCAGAATCAGATGAGTATAATAAGTTGAATGACTAACAGCTGCATAGAGACATGAACTGAGGAGCTTATTGAAAAGTGAACATAAGAAAAAGTAACAGATACTCAGATCAAAACCAAACTCAAAGTCCAAGGATAATGACAGTAGATTTAATCATAGCATTAAATTAACAAATTCCATTTAATTATGTTGTTTGGTTAGTTTGATATATCAAAAACTAATTAGTTGAGTTTTTAAATTATTTTATCCATGAAATAACAAGAATGTTAAAAATTTACAAGGGAACATTGAAATAAATATCAAACTTTTACCACAATGTTGTTTTCACTCCTTCATGCAAGAAGCCACAAAGAGTCGTTATGTCCCCCCCAAGACAAAACCCTGTTTGGAAACTCTGTGGGTATTTATGCCAGTAAATGAGAAGCATCCTGTGCATGCTTACTGTCTGCAATCAGCTTGAGAAAAATCTCTCAACGCCATCAAACTCTAAGCCAATTACTAAGCACATATGACTATTCTGATCTGGTTACACATCAGAAGTGTTTTTCTTTGTCACATCCTCCTTATCATGTTTTTTTTTTTTTTTTTTTTGCGCCATACAAACTCTAGCAAGTAATATGTAGTCTCTGTTTTAACATTTATGTACATTATGTGTTTGCTTAAAAATGAATCCTGGACTTCATGTCTTTTTTATATTTTATTTTAGAAAAAGCAATATCCCGCAGCTACTGCCAATGCATTTCCAAACACATGCACAGATGCACCTTCTTTTACACAAATACACACGCCCCTATGCCTACAAACACACACCTTGCAGTTTATGAGCTTGTGTTTATCCTGTGGTCGAACCAGGCTCTTTTTAATGTCCGTGAAGCCCAGCGGCGCTGCCATTAGTTATAAAGACCGGCGTCACAAGAGCACGCTTTCATACGCACAACACATGCATACATGTCTCATAAAGGCAGCATTATGAATGAGCAGCATGTATGTTTTTTTTTCTAGTGACAGCCGTGTTGGACCACGCAGCACCAGGAGCGTGAGGAGTACAGAGCACAAGGGTTTAATCTACCCTCGGTTTGGACTCTGTGGTGGAGTGTGTTGAGATCATAGGATAAATGGGTATTCGTCCCCCAAAAAACCGTATTGACTATCAATTTTCATTTGAAATGATGGAAAAAAACTGCATTTCTATTACATCATAAGTCTCCACAATTTATGCCTTGGTTGATATTTATGCTGATCAACAAAACTTAAAATTGCTTGAAATAATAAGAACAAAAGTAAGTAACACGCTTTTGTGCGTTTTAAAGTCTCTGTGACTCACTTTCTTCTTAATGCTAGGTCAAACAGAAGATTTTACTATAGTAAGGTTTCTGATTTAAATGTTTGAGTCATGGTACAACAGGTGCCCCCCCACAAGTTTCTAGTTTAATCCCCGGTCCTGGAGTCAATCAAGGCATCAGGATGGGCATCTGGCATAATCTATGTAGGTCATGTGCATGCAGCTCTGGAGCAGAGGGGGCTGCTGGGCTGTGCCCTTTGGAGAGAGGTACCAAAAGGACAATATCAACAACTTAAGGGGACTTTTGAATAACATTTTTTACAGCTGCAGTTTTAGTTATACAAATGGTTTGTAGTTTTTTTTTTTTGTTGTTGTTGTTTGTTTGTTTTTTAAAACATGACTGTCCTTAAAATAGCCACACCTTAAACTTATAGCATTTTTCCAATTGAGGTTAGGAAAACAAGAGACAATAACATTTTGACGCTTACATGGTTTGATCACCTGTCGTGTCACCTGGTGGAAACAGTTCCAGTTGACTAATATAACAGAATGCATTTTCGGTTTAAGATTACACTGATGTGTTGGTTAAACTAGCTGGTATTGGACTGGTTCAATCCAGAGCTTCTCAGCAATTGCTTGATCAAAAAATTCAAAAAGTTTTCAGTCTCAATTTGCTTATAGGCTTAGAAGTTAAAGCTATGAGTGCTTTTGCTGGTTTTCGCAAGCTAGACCATGACACACCAGGAGTCATTTACTATCACAGTAAAACCAAATAATATGTACACTTACATTGAATATAGTTTTAAAAGACTATTTAATTTTATTTTTACTTATTTAGAAATCCAGTATTCATTGTTGATTATTATTATTATTATTCAGATCAGGATTTTGATCATATTATTTCAATTTTCTTTTCATTTTATAAATTTATGTCATGTTTCAACCTGAAATATTTTGTTTTGGGTCATAACCGACTTTTAACTTGGCTAATTGTTTCATTTTGTTACTTTAATGGTTTCTTGATTTTAAATGGCTCCGTTTTCATTTGTGGTTAATTAGCACTTGCTTTGGATAATGAGGAATAACATAGTTAGTCTCATAATTCGCATACCCCCACAATGCATAACTTTTAATCCAAGTGCATACTGCCACAGTGATATGATTTTGAAGACATTTTCTTTAAAGTTAAATCAGTTGGAAGAACACATTTTATTTTTCCAAAATATAAAAATAAAGCTCATAAATGTAATAATTACATAGTATATTAGTATTAATTTGTTTTTGTGTGAGTGTAATAAAGCAGTGAATAAAGAATTGTTTGAGATGACTGATAATACTTCACCTATTAAAGAGAGACCGAGCAGAAATTCAAAGGTATCCAAGCAACAGGGGAAAGCACACATGCACATTTTGCTCTTCCACTCCCTTCCACCTTTCTCTTGGCTTTTCAACCCTTTTGTGCACACACACACACACACACACGCACACACACCCCTGCACACCCGCATACACAACACAGACACACATATACACTCCCTCCATGCTCATGAAGGAGTCTATCATCATTTACCAGAGCACAGGAACACAATGTTAAGCTTGTCTCTGCAGTCTCTCCTGCTAGGTCAGGGCTAAAATAGACGCTGTCCACAGAATTAGACGATGGCAAAGTGAGAGGTAGGAGTGCAGAGCAAGAAAAGGCAGAACAAATGAGAATGAGACAGTTAAAGAGGAGGGCAATTGTTAGGAAGAGAAAAGTTTTCTGTAAAAAAAAAATCTGCTGAAGATGCTGGTGTGTAAGAAGGCAGCATTTTGGGAGGCGTACTTGCTCCCCAGACTGCTGCAGTAGTTCTTGGTGAGGTATTTTAATAGGCCTGTGCCTCTATAAAGCTGCCTTTGATCATGCACTTAGGCTGCACGTGAACACCGGAAACAGACACCTGGTCACACTCTAAAGCTTGTCTGTCTGCCTGCCTTAAAGTATGAGGAGACTTTGTGCCAATTCATGACTCAAATTTAGGGGCGTTTTCATACAGATCAAACAAACATGCATGCAGAAAAGTTTCTTGTTGATGGAATCTTGTCATTTCTTCACATGTGATGCCATTACTCATAACTCATTACTCAAAACAAATAGACTACTCATCCTTAAGAAATAGCTGTTTAACTTCCACACACATTAAAGGCCACTCATCATGTAAAAGGGCAATTTGCTATCCAAAGCTTCTAATTTGTCCCTAAAATCTAAATGTCAATATAATCTCTAACATGAAAATGACACCATAAAGCTACAACTGTGAGTAGACGGTTAGATAGGTCCACAGCTTTTCCAAATGCACTCATATTTTTTCTTTTAGTACATCTGGCTTGTTTCGGTTGCTTCATCTTCATATTGAACATCAAGCAACAAGTTCAGTTGACCGTATGTGCTATCAATACTTATAAAGATGCATAAAAATTTTTTTCCGTATAACACTGTGACGTTAGCCAGTTTCCACTCAGTTGTTAATGATTCTTTTCTATGTTTTTATGATCCATTTTATGTTTGTGAAAGATATTGGAATATGACACAGTTGTGTCAGTTTGTTTAGGAAGACTGACACCTCTTTTCATTTTAAATCCATCCATCAGTCTATCCACCTATACATTCATCCATAAAAAGAGTTTTGATAGAGTTTAGATTTTTGCAGGTTTGCTATTTCAAGCCTGACCCATGTATGAGTATCCATTTTGAATTCAGAGTGAACACTTTTTGTTTATTTGCTAAAAGAAAAGGCAAAACCTACATGGAGGGCTGCAGAATCATGCATCATCTTTTGATATAAAAGTGTTGGATATTTTGGAAGGACATTACTCTGAGGCTGGTTTTGCTGGGGATTAATTTTTCTACCAGAACTGTCCTGAATGACATATACATCCAGTCTCAGCTGATTAGTACTGCCTTTTGTTGAATGCTGTTACTAGTTACTGATAAACTCCGTACTGGATGGTCTCCTTCCCATACAGTAGGAGAATGCAGGGGAAATAAAGTGAGTCAAGGTTTACCCTGACTTGAATGATCGAGTCACTTCAAGTGCAACGCAAATGGAGCTCATAAAGTTGCCACCCTACAAAGCTTGGCCCCCTGTGGGACATCTGATATTACTGCATACATGTGTGTGAGCAGGTGGGAGGTATGTCTGCGCGCAGTCCACAGAAATCATGTTTGTGTGCAGCCTACATGTTTGCTGGTGCATGTTTATGTGAGCCCACATGCACACGCCGGGAATAATCAGCTCCAGATGAGATTTGAGTATCTGCCAGCTTTCCAGAATAGCAGCGCTGCCTTCCCTTCAGCCCTCCAACTGGCCTTGACAAATATTTTAGCAACTTCATGTTTACCTTCACACTCGAGGGTTCTCACCCCCTCACTCCCAGTCCCTTTCGATCAGAATTAATCTGCTCTCCACCAAGTAAACTCCTCAGCAGAGCCTAAGTCGGACAAACTGTGCAGTACTCTGGCCTCATATAGATGCCTGAGTGAAGCTCCCCCGCGCTCTGCTCCAAAAAATTCATTCCCGTATCTATCAGCAAGCACGCAGCTGCATCGCCTGTGCTGTTTATCTCTAAAAGTTCCCGCACATAAAAATTCACAGACAGTCACAGGCAGCAAGGCATTCCACTCACCATGATCGATGGGATGTTTGCCTTTTTGGAGTTCTAGCGAGGCGTGACAGCTGAAAAGTGTCATAAAAAGAAGGGAATCTAAATTAATATAAAACATTTCTGCACATATCTAACAATTTCTCACTGTGTCTGAGAGAGAGGAAAGTATATTTTCCCATTTTCACAGTGCCTTGCGAAAGTGTACATACCACTTGAAGTTTTTCACATTTTGCCAACTACCACAAACTTTAATGTGTTTTTATAAGATAGAACACAAAGCAGTGAGTTATTGTGGATGTGGGGAAAGAATGAATGCAACTGATTTTGTACAAAATACAAATCTGAAAGGTGTCAAGTGCATTTAAGATTGTCTCTGAAATCCAGTGCAACCAACTGCAAACAGTCCATCTGTGCAATTTAATCCCAGTGTAAATGCAGCTGCTCTGTGAGGGCCTTAAAGGTTTGCAAGAGAAAATCCCACACTTCAAATTTCTAAGAGTACTGTACGATAAAGTACAACATACAGTTAAAAAAGTTTGGCCAAACCTAAGCATTGCAAGCATTAGAACTGGTGTATCATTACTCAGAGGGGTTGCGAAGAGACACATAGTACCTCTGGAGGAGCTGCATAGCTCCACATGCTTGGTGTTGTACAGACAGTTATTAGCTGTATTCTCCAGATCCTGGCTTTAATGAGTGAGTGGCAAGATGAAAACCATAAGAAGACACATTTAAAGCTTGCCACAAGCTATCTAAGGGACACAGCAAATATGTGGAAGAAGGTGTTCTGGTCAGATGAGACCAATATTGAACTTTTTGACCTACATGCAAACACTATGTGTGGCGGAAGTCTAAGTCTGAATATCCCACTGAACCCACTATTCCAGTGAAGAAACATGCTGGTGGCACCATTCTACAGCAAATGGCTTTTTCTTCAGCATGAACTGGTGAACATTAATGGGAAAGTGGCTGGAGTTGAACACAGGCCAATTTAGAAAGAAAACCCTGTTGAAATATGGGCAAATATTCAGCCAGTGCTCTACTTGAATCATTAGGTCAAAGCATATTCATGTGTTAAAATGGCCCAGTCAAAGTCTAGACCAAGGATCCCCACTGAGGCTTGTATATGAGGAACCCTGGTCTAGATCATAGACAACTGAAATTAGTGGCAATATTTTTCAAAAGTTATTTGTTCAAGGACACTTTCCATCCATTTTTCTTAGGAGCTTTGCAAAGAAAAATTGGCAAAACTTTAAGCTTAAAATTTTAATAAAATCTGCTGAAACTTCTGGTAACGTGACAAAATGTAAAAAGAAGTTCAGCTTCTGTGAATTCTTTTGCACGATACAGTAATTTGTCACTAAGAGGTAAAAATAACTATCTTCTCATCTGGTTTTGTGAGAATTAACCAAACAGTTTGATAACATTTCTAATTTCCCCATGTTTGTTTTTCTTTTCTTTTTTTCAGTGTCGTCCATCCAAAGGCAGGAACCGGGGCTTCTGTTGGTGCGTGGACAAATACGGGCAGCCTCTCCCAGGCTACGATGACAAGCAGGGCAAGACAAAGTGCTATCACCTGGAGAGTAAATGAGGGGAGGACAGATGAGACAACCCATGGATGGAGAGAAAGAGGGGACAGAGAGAGAGAGAGAGGAAAACAGCACAAAAAAGTTGAAAAAGGAAATGGAACGAAAGAAATAAGGGAAAGGGAACGAGGACCTGTTTTTGCTCTTGCATGTAGATTGATGTAAACATTTGAAGGAACTTTGGACCTTTTGTTTTAGGTCCCATTTCAGGGTGGGGGGAGTACAAGGATTAGGGAGAGGGTAGGGGGTGGAGCACAGTCTCCTGTCCTTTACAGCTATCTGTCCTATACTTAGGGAACCTCCATCCTTTCTTTAAAATATGTATAAAAAACAGTTAAGCTGAGACAGAATGGGAGGAAAGAATAAATCCTATCATCTGCACTATTTTTAAAGGGGGAGAGGAAGGAGGGACTTTCCCACTCACTTTAAAGAGGACTTGTTTATGACTGTGACCCCGCGCCCCCCTCCAAGAAAGTCACACCAACACCGATCTATCATGTGTGTGTTTGTTGTAAGTGTGTAACCGCGAGGTTTGTTTGTCTTTTAATCCATGAGCGCCTGCATAACTTACGTTTTCACAGCTGCCTGTCTGTGCAAGATGGTGTGTGAGAGCATGCTTTCCCAAAACAGCTTCCCTTCCTTCGACCCTGCTCCATCAAACAATGCAGAAAAAGACAACACCTTCTGGCTCAGGGTCCATTTAGTAGTGCAAGGTGTATGGAATGGCAGAGTTTTTTTTTTATTTAGCATGTTGACCTCCTTTCTTTGCTGCCTTTTTGCTGTTTGTCACTGATGTGCAGGGTAGATGGATTGAAGGCAAACTGTGCAGTTAAAGTGCCTTAAAATCTTTAACACCCCCTTTTTCCTTCTTAATTGCAAGAGACAAGTTATGTTTCAAATGTTAAGACTTGAGAAGTCTTGAGAAGACTTGAGAGCATCCAATGCATGATACATTTCTAGGTTTTGATAATCGTTTTAGAACAAATAGGTAAATCAGCACAACTTCTTGCAGAGATCCAAGGCATCGCATCCTCTGTTTAACCAGATTTTGAAGAAAGGACATTAAAAATACCACCCCAACCTGATTGATGGATGTTTGCTGAATTGAAAAGCCATCCAAGCTAACCTCATAAGTTCTCATGAGTGCATTTAAAAGCTAGTTTTCTCACTTAAAATTTTCTGGAGCATCTGATTTGAGATGGTTTTCTAGTAAAAGCAGTGCAATCTACTTAAAATCTGCTTGCATGTTTACAAATACATTAATTTTTCATCCCTGTGTTCTCCCATGTTCTGTGTTCAACCTTCTCTCTCATCGTTCTTGCAGCTCTGAGGTTCTCTAGTCCTTAATCACATGCCATTGTCCTCAGCTTGCCCTCTTTCTGTGTATGTGCCTGATCCTGATCCTTTAACCCGCCTCTTCCAGTCTTAGTGGTGCAACATGGTGTTTGCTTGTTTCAGTTTTTTTTTTCTTTACGGGTCAAGTCAGGTGTGACCGTTTTGCTCTGCCACAGGTGCCAGCTGCCCCCTATGCTTCAAGCACAAGCACTTATAGCACTTTAGCTGCCCCGCTGCTGCGCAGTTCTAGACAATTGGACCTATCTGCGTCTGCGTACCTTTCCATGGCGGTAATGCCAAATTTAACAGCGTGTTATAAGAAAACAATAATATTCCATTGAGAAAAAGAAAATGAAAGTAAATTTATACAATTCAGCTCCATTTCTGTGCAAAAGCTTTACAGCATATCTTTTTTTTCTTTAACTTACAGGCTGTCAGACTTTCATGTAATCTTTTAAAGTGTATTTGATCAGCAGTTCTGGTCACTTTGTAAGACCTGTCTCAGGGCTTTTAAAAAATGTTCTTTGAAATTCAACTCAACTGTCCTGTCCTTTTACCTCACCATGACAGTATACTGTGTGTGGTATTTTGGGAAGTAGCACAAGGTTAATACTAGTACTAACTAGTAGCAACTAGTTAGTACTAACCTGTACTGGTTAGTTATAACCTGTACTGTTTTAGCACCAGAGTACCATAAAAGGTAATTAAGGACCTTTTTGCATTTGATCCATTCTTAAAGAGTTTTCATTTTAATATTAGAATTATGAAAGGTCAGTAAAGATATGTGAATGCTTCCCAGTCTGCATGTGTGATTTTGTGAATAACACATAAAACATGCTGAAAAAAATTGCTAAAAGTCTATTTTGGTCATTAATACAAAAAATTTGCAAAGAAATATATTTTCTGCTCTTTTTGTAGCTCAGAATTAAATTGAGTTTTGGTTCAGTGAAATGGATACACCTCTGTTTGAGAAGTGTCTCTGTGGACAAAGTCCAAAGAAAATCTGTCTGAATGCCACTCACTTTCTTTTACAGTCAACATTACCTAATCATAACACTTCTTATCTTGCAATATGACCAAATAAGCCTACAGAAAAAGTTTCAGATACATTTAGAGAGGCTTGAGAAATTAATCTAAACCACTTTAGCAACATTGCAAGAAAGTCTTTCTGCTTGGAAGCAAACTATGAAGGAAAGAAGGGTTATTTAAAACTTTTGGACTGTAGTGGAAACCAGGTCTACTGGCAACAATCATAACAAACAACCCCACTGGAGTTTTTCCATTCAGTGCATCTATTTTTTTTCTCCTTTGTTTTTATTATTGACGCTTTTGTTTCTTTGAGAAAATGCTCGTGTGATCGCATGCCAACAAATCTCCACAAGGTGGACACAGCACCAAAAATGCATTCACACACATGGCAGGGGGTCTTACAGAGGCAGTGCGGTCCTCTCCGTGGGGCTTCCTGCCCCATGCTCTCCCATATCCTGTGCACAGACTAGAAATGTGGAGAGATGGCCGAAGAGAGCCTGCCCAGTAGCTCAGTAGCACCACATCAACTTAACACACTCAGATGGCGGCAACTCACAACCAGCCTATTGGTGCTAAATCCCATCTATTCAAAGACTTGATTTAAGGGGAGGAACAAACAGAAAACATTTAAGCTATTCCCTTCCTAATATTTGTACGTGTGTCTTTTTATATATTATTATTTTTATTGTTATTTTTAGTAATATTTCCTGGCCAGCTACATGTCTGACTGGACATCATGTACAGTACGTAAAAATAAAAATTATTTATCTATGAAAGAATTATAAGCTGATCAAAAATTGGTTTTCTTATGAAGAATTCAGTGACTCACCGATTGCACAGCACAGTCTATATGATTCAGTGTATTTTTGGGGACTATAATCACTAATGAATGTTTTCTTCTTAAAGAACCATTTCCATCTGTTGCTAACCTCCACTCCCTCTCAGTGTGGCATTCATGCCATCCAAGTTCACCAGCCCTTAAGGACAGTGAACCTCTCACAACATCACTTCCCTCCATGCACACCCAGCCATCCCGCCTCCGCCAGTCAGCACAGAACCAGGGTCACATTTCTGTTCTGTCACATTTTATTCAGTTTTCAAACCAGCTTCTTAAAGCTGAAGCTCTCTCTGTTCACGGGTATTGTAATGTTTTATTCAAGCTTCTCGTGGTACAAGCTACAAATCACAAAGCTATTTTTTTTCCAAGAGAGGAAGTGATTTTGAATCAAAATATACTTTGTATTTAATGTCATTTTTTAAATAAAAAATGAACACATTTTAAGAAGTTTGACTATGATGTTTTGCTTTGTCTCTTGTGTGGCTTGCACTGATGATCATCGAAGCACCACCCACATGCAATAACATCCCAGGTGAAAATGTGTTAAAACCCTTAAACAAAAATCAGCATTATATAGTAGTACCATAATCTCACACCAAAATCGTTTAGGAATTGTGATAAATTTATTTGATCCAAAAAAATGTTAGATGCCAATAGTAAGTCAACAGGTTGTTTGGAAGTTAATATGTTAATATGTTTTGAAATATGACATATTCAAATTCAGAGATGTTTTAAGATGGTTGAAATATAATTTTGTATGACCAGCCACTGGCTGAAAAGCTAAAAGTAAAGCCTTTTTTTTTACTGCAGGTAAGGTACTGTTTGCTCATAAGCCTTTGCTGGAACAACAATTCTGAAAAATGTGAACTATTCCTTTAATTAATGCAGGAAATCAGGACAAAAATTTGCTCAGGGGAAGCAATCAAGCTACCCTCAGGGTGGAATGTGTCAATACAGATGAAGCAAAGGTTGAATTTGTAAAGAACAAAAATAAATCTGGTGGTGCCAGGGAGGCTGGCAGTGGGCATGAGAGGTTGAGGCAAATTCCTGTGCCCAACCAAGGCAAACAGAGCGGGTCAAAAGGCAGTGCTGAGCCGGCTAAAGTTAGACGAGCACCTCCACTTTAGATCTCTGTGATAACAAAACAGACTACAGAGAGAGAAACGTGATCTTGGAAAGCATTAAGCCATGAATGTTAGAGATTTTGTGATTATTTCCACAATTATACTGCCTTGGAAAAATATTCATCCAATTTGAACTCACATTTTTTCAGATTACGGACAAAAACTTTAATGTAATTTTTTTGTAAATTATTTTTACAAATAATTATCAGAAAAATTCACAGCTACATTTATTCTGGGGTATGTCTCTATCAACTTTCATATCCAGAGACTGCCATGCAAAACCTCAAATTCAAAAATAACAGGCCCATTTCTAAGATTTCTTGTTTAGATTTCAGTCATTCATCCATATGTTCACACACTGATGAAAGTAAGCTACTACAATGCAGCCACAGCTGCCATGCACCAGTGCCTATGACCACCACCAGCAGGCAATGCAGGTAAGTATCTTGCCCATGGACATAACTGAGACTGAAGCAAGAGTTCACATCAACAACCCTCCAATTACTCCTACCACTGTCACCACTATTGCCCCAAGGAGAAAAATAGAAGATCTTTGGTGAGTTACAGCTTCACTGGCTTTCTTAAGTACTACTTCAGGCTTCTCAAGCATCTAGTAATATTCTATCAGGGGATTTGAGGACATCAACACCAATGGCTCAACTGGATCTAACATCTCCCTTGCAAACCATTGTTCATAGTATTTTGATACTTTTAGTATCATAAAGTACTATGATAAAATATCATAGTACTTTATCAGCCATATCTGATAAAGTGGGTTTATCAGATATGGCTCTTAACTGGTTTCACTATTATCTTTTTGATAAAATAATTCAGTGATACTGTAAACCAGATCATGTCAGATTCTAGCAACGTCTTGTGTGAGGTACCACAGTATTCAGTCCCAAAATCTATCGTCTTTCTATTTTATGTTTTACCCAAGGCCTATTCGTTTGGTAGTTCCCTGATGGGTTCGATAATTTCTGCACTGTTGGCATTTATTTCTTATTTATAGCCAACTTTACATCTAAAGTTAACCTTCATGATAACATGTTTGACCAGTATAAGCAGTGGCTTGGTGACAACAAGTTTGAGTTACATGAGTTCAAATTTAGCCAAATTTGTCTACTACATAGAATGTAATAAAATATGATAAAGCTTGTGGTTAAAACGTGGAAAAGATGACAGGAGTTCACCTGAGATTAATGTTTTTATTAAATATATCACCTTTTTTCTTTTATTACATGTCAGTAACAAAAGTGTACATAGAGTTAGTCACTTTGGAATAGATCCACATAAAATACAATTTTCTCTCCAACAGCAGCATGTATACAGAGCCGAGTCAAGCGGCTCACTCTTTGTGGTCATGTGGTCAAAGAGGACAGAAACATCAACAAAAAAAATGACAGCAGACACGTAAATATTGGAGGTAGGTTAATGTAGAGATACCCGTTTGAGAGGAGGCTCGGGAGAATTGCCACCCATCACGCTATCTGCAGACCCATGGGATCATGGGAAATGATTTCTGAGAGTGTAGAGGATTCTCAACTGAGAGCTTTTGCATTAACTTACAGAAACTGATGTATAATTTCATTAAATAAAACAAATAATAATAAAAATAAAAAAAGACATGAAGTGAAAAAGAATAAGAAGATCATTTAGAAAAACTTCTAAATGAGATTTGGTCACTCAGTGCTTTTGTTCTTGCTTGGTTTTTCTCAAACCAAACCTCCAGACAGCTCCTTAAGGGTAGAGCGAGCTCAACTCAGCTGTGGAGCTGTGGGGGCCAAGATACATATATACACTTTATACACTCATACAAATAATAAGGTAATAACAATAAGGCAAAAAAAAGATATAAATACTCATGAATAATTACAATAACAAATAAAAAGCAATAAAATAAATAAGGCTATAGAGCATAATGTAAATGCATTAACATTAAAATCTCCTTTACAGAAAAACAAAAATAGATTTTCTTTGTGTCTTTGGGGTGGAAGTTTGTAGAGGAAGGGGGGTTTGGGGTTCAGGGTGGTTGGGACCTATAGCCCCGTAATGACAGTGTACCTGAATTAAACACCACCATGGACAAGGTCAATAAATAACAGCTACCCAAAAAAAAGGAAAAATAGTGGCTTGCTTCTTCTTTTCTTTTTTTCTTCTTCTTTTCTCTCTTTCACTGTGAGATCGGACCAATCTCTTTAAGGACACTCGGCATCTGCAGGCAGGTCGCTGGAACTTAAAAGCTTGCCATTCCAGGTGTTCACGCACCAACATTGCCCCTTTTGTCCGTCCAGAGATGATTCACACTGTGGGGGAAACAGAAACAGAAAGCCTTCTTATTTCAACTGCTTTCATTTTCACAGATCACGAGGCATGTATCAGCTTTAAAATGAAACTTGGTGCATATCAAGTTACATGTGGTTTCAAAAAACACTCAAATGCCTTTCAGTATTATTACTATGGTTAGATTCCTGTACAGAATGTCAACAAAAGTGTTTGCTCTGAGAGTTTTCTCTGGTCGTGTCAGTTTCCCTCTCCCCAACCTATTCCTGCACACTGCAAGTCAGCTGGCTCGATAAGGCTACTGTAGTTTTCCCTTTCCCTTCCCTTCAGTTTCCACACCATGAACACTCATGGTGTGGAAACTGAAAGAATACCACCCAACATTTTTATTAATGTAGTGTTGCTGTTTTAAAGCTACAGCTGGGACATCTGAACAGCGACCAACTGCAGCTGCTACCTAAGCAGATTAATTACCCAACTAATAGCTTGTAAACTTGCTAAGCAGAACACATGTAGACTATATGGAATTAAATAATTTTTGGGGAGTTTACATATCAAAAACAGAATAACACATGCCTGGACAACATTAACATATGAGCTTTAAAGAATATATTAATTTTGTTGCATTACAAATCCCAGCATGCTTTCCATATGTGTCTCATATAGGTAAGAAATTAGATAAGTAATGGGCCCCAGATGGAATGGTCTACAGCTTACATAATGGCTCCGTGTTAATCACCTCTACAGGCTGGATGCAGAATAACTGTGTAAAAAGGAATCCCATATGGGTCCAAGATGTACTGCACAATTTAAACTGATTTTATTAAGGCCAATTTGAGACCCAGTAAGACCTGCTGGTGTTTAGTCAACCAAAGCAGATCTCATATGAGAAGCTTGAGAAAAATCTGCTTGAAGCTCACATACACAGGTTTGCTGAGAATGCTTGCAACAAATTAAGTATCATATTTCATATTTATGTATTAATTGATTTGAAAATACCAAAAAAAAATCTCAGCCTCACCAATGCCTAAAATCTATGTTCATCATCCTCAAAAGACACCAACCTGCTTGGGTTTGTAAAGGCCACGCTTGTCACAGTTGGGGAGGTAGAATTTGGTGAACTTCTCTCCTTGTTTCTCTTGGGATTTGGTAATTTTGTCCAAAGCAGTCACCAATTCCAGATGACAAGGACCCTAAACAGAAGGAGCAGTGGGGAAAGGATTAATCAAAACATCATTATCACTTTTTCGCAAGCAGCAAGCACGGGGGTTCTGATATTAAACTACAAATAAAACTTAAGGAAACATGAGTCTCGTTGCGTCCCTCTAATTTCAAACAGCGCACCAGCTCCCCCTGGTGGTCACTGGTCATCTCTAAAACCTCCAAAAAACTTTCATCCTCTCAAAAATCTACATTTTCACGCTCGCAGCGTTTGTCTCACCTGCTCCACCAGTTTCCTGCGAATGGCGATGAGTTTGGCTTTCATGCTCTCCTGAGCCTCAGTCACAGCCCGCGGGTCAAAGGGGAGACCGGGGACGTAGCTGGAGCCGGTGATAGCCGAGTTGTCCATCTCAGCGTCTGGCTCTCCCTGGTCTGGTGGAGGAAACAAGCAAATGAATGAATGAATGAGGAAAGAGTCTGACTGGCTGGACTTAAATCACATAGATGAGGAACTCGTCTGATTCCAGCGGTGCGGCTGTGGGATGTGTGACCGTGGACGTGGGAGGCCTACCTTGAGTCTGGGGCTCCGGGGTGGGCGCCGGTGCAGCGCTCTCCGTGCATACGGCCTGTCCGCGGGTGAGGGAATGCAGCGGCCGGGGGTCGCCGGGTCTCGGGGTGCATCTCAATCCGGAGCCGCACGGCGCCGTGTAGATCCCGCACAGCTCCCCCGCCTTCAGGGCGCAGGCGAGGCAGCATCCGCAGCCGGGCTCCCGCAGCACCTCGGCACAGCCGGGCGCCACCGCCGGACACTGGCTCAGCCGTTCCGGGGTACACGGGGCGCATCGGATCGGTTCTGACCCCACCACCGGGGACCCCAGCGTCACCGTAACGAGCAGCGAGCACACAGCCACTGCCACAGCTACGTGCCTCAATCCACGCATAGCCAACATGTTCTGAGTATTAAATTGGAATATGTAATAAAGAGCAGTTCAGAGAAAATTTGCAGATGAAAAGGCGCCGGACTGAATTCCCACGATTGCTACTCTGTGCCTTTCGTGTGATTTTTGGAAGATGTCTAACTAAGCGTTGCGCGCAGCCGTATTTATAGCCGGTCCTCTGAGAGTGTTTGACGCATCGGCGTTATGAATGATTTCTGAAAAGAAGGTGTAATGATACGATGAGCTCTGATTGGCCCGTCCGTGTCCGGTCATGCCGCTCATTTGAATACAACAATCACGTCAATATTTATTTTGGAACAGGCGGTTCTTGTCACGTCTTGCTGACGACATCAGTGTTTGATGTTGCAATCAAGGACCCCCTCTTCCTCCCCACCCCCATTCTCACGCGGGTGCTACCCAAACCACAGCACTTTAAGAACAACATACAGGCATTAAAGTCAGTTTCAGCTTATTTCCATAACTTGAAAGGGGAATGTGTTGTCACTCTGGAGCTGAGCTGGTGATTACTTTAGTGCCTGATTTCTGCTCTCACACAAACGAGCCTCTATTTGTGACATTATTGTCTATTCATGCGTGTGTTTCTTCATTAATTGTCCCCAAAATAACGCCTTACACAACTTTGGGAAAAAAACTAATAGCCTAATGAGCGCAAATTACGCACGCATACGCTGCGCGCAAAGAGCGTGGGTGCGCTGAGAACGAACTGGCCGCTCCAGTTTGACATGAGAAAGCATCCCGAGCACTGCGGCGGGATAATAAAGCCAAGTTTCAGAAATAGCAGCGCGAATGAGGGTCGCCGTTTTTGCCAAGGGACGGGGCGACTCGGGACTTCGGTATGCGCGCACAAAAGTCGGGCTTTGGAGTTCTTCCAGGAGATGTCCCGCTGTAATTACCCTTTTCCTGGGGATAATAATAGACCGGAGCTCTGAATCGGGGCAGTCTGACATGACCACAGACACGTCCCTCGCATCGGCTTCCTCTGGGGGGCTGTGAGGGTCCCACGCTGGACAAACCTGCACGTTTTCACGGCTTGCTGCAAAGACGGCTTATCCACTGTCACTCCTGCCCAGAATGTGACAACGTTCCCCCCATTTACAATCACCCTTCCATGGCATGCATGCTTCCTCTGCTTCACGCCCTCACCTGGGCCTGATGACACATTTCAATTTACAGCCATCTCCTGTCTCACTTTCTGATGCAATGCAACGGAGTCCTCCTCTACATGTAACTGCCTAATGGGATTGCATCATCTGACTACTGGCGTTAACCGTCGCTCTCACTGATGCCCAGATTTCTAAAATGGATTTTTAAAAATGGCCTATTAAATGAAATATAAACAGTGTCTGCACTTTTAGAAGTCTGAGTGACAAAAATACTCATAAATTTGGACACACACATCAAACGCTTTAACCATTTATAATTTTAAAATGTCTATATTTTATGCAGTCAAATTTCCATATAATCTTTTAAAGTAGCCTATTACAGCAGTTCTCCAACAGTTTTTTGGGAGGCATAGCAAACCTTTTTTACAGATATTTATCAGGCTAATAGTATTTTGTGAAGTGTGTGTTTAGAAAATAAAGAGGGGGTAATGGAATAAAAATAAAGAAAAACAAGGGATTAACATGTTTAGTTGATCAGCGTAATGTCTTTCAGAAACAAGCAACATGCACCTAAAACCTGAGAGAAGACGTGGGAGATGCATTTTCCTTCAGCTGGTCATCTCTTTTATGCAATCCAATACTTTTTAGAGAATTACCTTTTTAAGGCTAAAGTATCGTTGCTTTTTTTTGTTTTGTTTTTCAGTCAAGACATTTTAAGTAATATGCCCTCGTGATTCATGGGTGATTTAAGTTGTTAACGCTGCTGTTTCATATATCCTTGGTTTGAATATTAGACTGAAGGCTGCATGTTCAAAAGCATCCTAAGCTGCCCTTGGATGAGGAATTTCATTTATGCTTGGGTTTTACTGTATGTCTTTATGCTGCCCCATGTCTGGCCCTGTTAACAGTCCTTATGTGAGGGTCATTGCTCATTGACTACACAGGTGTGGTGTAAAGTTAATTGGATGTTTATACATGCTTTTGAAACTAATTGAAAGTAATGTCTTGAAAATAATGCAGAAGATGACTAATAAATTTGAACTTGTTATTCAGATTTCCTGTTACATTTCAGCAAATCAACAAAAGTTTGATACTGATCAAACTTCGTTTAGTTTTCTTTTAGAAGCAACACAACCTGTGTTATTTCATCACAGAGGCAAATAATTCTGACATTAACTGTAAGTTGTTACTTTATAGTTTCTATAACTTATTTTACCAATTAAATATTTTCTTTACATTTTTTTTTACTTTGATGTTAAGTATAATAATTTGTTGCATACAAGAAATATAAACTTTGATCAAGTAAGTTTAGAAAAAATCTGAAAACATAAACCCTTTAGTAAGTCAAGAAAAGCTTTGATCAAATTCTATGTATTACATTACAAGAAACGATTGCTGCTTGAAAGGAAGATTCAATTTGCAAATGCAGGCCCCACCTAAATAGTAAAGACAAATGGAAAAGATGGAAACATTTGGCTGGAGTCCAAGACAGTTTTTCAGCTAAGTAGAACAAGTCTGAACCCCCTTCAGCAAAGTGAAAAAAAAAGAATATTTGGAGGGGAAAAGGGAGTAGGAAGGTGTGAGGTTTCCATGACACTGTTGAATGAGATGTTTTTAAACAGAGGCTGTAGTGGTATGATTTTTATCCCAAAATTGCATTATTTTGCAACCAAATAAAGATGGCTGAAGTCAACAAGAGCTCCATTATCACATTTAGAGAGATCACAACTGAAAACTTGGGCTGTTTTGAAATGTCCTTACATCTTCAACATGTCTAAAGTGGAAGACTCATTTCTTTTTGAAAAAGCAAAACAAAAAAAACCTCGAGAAGCTCATGAGCTTCTCGAGGTTTTTTTTTGTTTCGCTTTTCATGTTTTGCATGATGCTCTCCTTGTTGCAATGCATTAAAGGACTTCCTGTTGGCTGAGAGTGAGCAAAAACAAACCACACTTGG
Organism: Girardinus metallicus; assembly: GCA_903067095.1. Lineage (NCBI taxonomy): Eukaryota > Metazoa > Chordata > Actinopteri > Cyprinodontiformes > Poeciliidae > Girardinus > Girardinus metallicus. The sequence goes on from CAEGAE010003509.1 coordinate 100,579, forward strand.
ACATCCTGTAGAACAAATTGTATAAGCTGTACATGAAAACACGTCACATGTTTAAATGGAGAATAGCTTTTCTGCTTTTTTTTTTTTTTTTTGGAGTTGTCACATCTCAGTAAGCCTGAGCAGATTCAAAGCTGCAGAGATTTATTTTTAACTTTTTTGGTTTTGTAACTAGTCTAAATTTGAGGAGAATGTGCAAAGAAAAGACACAGAAAATGACAGATAATGTTTCTTTAAAATAGTTTTAAACCATGCAAGTATAACAAGGTAATGCATAGTAAATAATCATGTCAGTTAACATAAAACAAGGTGAATTTATGCAACTTTATAGACAAAAAAAAACAAAACAAACAAAAAAACTTACATCTATTGCAGTTTTTAAAATTTTCTCATATTTGTTAGCTATGTCCTTTCACCTATTGGTGCATGATGATTTTATGTATGAAAATTCATTTGATTTGAAAAACAAAGTCATGACCCATCAGGTTTTGCATATATATGTTCTCTTTTGGTGAAAACCTTCTGATCCAGTTCCTTAAGACTCTACATGCACCTTGCTTTTAACATAAGACCATGATGGAAACATTTATGGTGCATTTGTACAGTGAGTCCAAGTTGTGCAACGACAGGGTTATCAAACCTACACATTTTCCTTTTCCATTAATTAGACTTCCTCTATACAAACACAGAACGGTGGACAAGATGCCTCTCTTAGGAGCAATTGTTAATGACTTCTGTTTGTTTGCTAATTTGTGATAAATTGACATTATTTTTAAAATTATATATATATATATATATATATATACATA
>CAEGAE010003510.1:0-30361 GCA_903067095.1 Girardinus metallicus
GAAGCAGAAAATTTCATCACTACATTCAACTCAACTATAACACCTAGGTCTGATTTTGATAGTGCGTTTGGCTTTTCGATTAGAAATTTCGCCATGACCCCCTTACACGCAGAATTAAATTAAAATTAAACATAATACATCTCTGTCTCAATTCGACAAAAGGTATAATATTCATCCTTAAATGTTGAGGTTTTTGTCACAAAGGTAAATATTGTACAAGATTTAGAATAAATTCCCCTTATGTATTTAAAATACATGGTTTATTATTATGAATTGCCTTCCTCCAATTCATAATAATAAACTGTATTCCGGAAAAACGACTTATTTACAGATTAAAGGTCTATGTTTATGTTTTCGACGTAAGTCAACGTGACCACAAATCTGATTGGTTGTTGCCAAGACCATCGTGAACGTAAGTCGTCGCTTATTGGTTAGTTTTTTTTAAAGGGGCGGTCTTTGGCGTTGCTACATCACCACCTTTGTCGTTATTCAGCAGCTGCTCTCAAATTGGAAAGTCCCTCTCAAGCGGACAGCTTTCAGACAGGGAAAATTCACCTTCCTCTGTCACTTACAACAAGAGAGTTGGATGTTTTCTTCTCTTGGTTGGCTTTGTAGATGTAAAATACTGTCAAAGCTTTTTGTTTTCTGTATCTTGCGTATAAACATTCTCGTTCGGAGTCGAAGCTGGTGTTAGCTGGCTAGCTTTTTGTGCGGCTAGCTGCTAGCTGAAGGATGTTTTGTTGTTGAAGCAGGCAGCCCTCCCATCGTCTGGGAGAGGATATTTCTCAGCTGTGAATGGGAAAAACGCCCCGTTGACGCGTCTGCTGACCTTTTCTGTTAAAGTGAGCCGTGAAGTACACCGACACAGACAGAGGGGGGGGCTTCCAGTTTGACAGAAGAGGAAGGAGATGGGAAACTGTTTGAAATCTCCGACCTCGGATGATATATCTTTGTTACATGAATCTCAGTCGGACCGAGCCAGTTATGGAGACGGTGCTGACCTGGATCAGGAGCCACCGCCCCCTTATCAGGTAAGTTTATAACAAACCTCAACCACACACAGTATGTTAAGTGCGGAACTCCAAATAATATATAATGATGTTTTTCAGTTTTGGACCATCTTAGAGGTCTGTCAATATGAACATACCCGTCTGTAAAGCAGCTGGTGGCTGTCTTTATTAAAACAAATATCATGTGGAGCTGTATTAGCTGTTCACAGATCTAACATCACCCTTCAGGAGGAAATCCAACCCACTGACCCCGTCCCTTCACAGCATTGAAACTAATCCTCTTATCCCCAGGTTTTAATGAGGCAACAATTCCCTTTGCATTCATATGCAAAAGTCATTTTTTAAAATGAAACAAACCATACCACCACAGACATTTGATTGAAGTGAAGAATCCTAAAATAAATACGTGCTTTCATTTTTATTTTCTTAACGTGGGCAGTTCTGAACTCGTAATATTTTAGTTTTATAAAATGTTGACTCTCTCAACTGAAGTTACTCAACTCTTCATTTGACTGACAACCTTCAGGCACCGACTTTGTTTGCCTGGTGACCTCATTTCCGTAGCCTGGTCATCTGTACATAGGTAGAGCATGTTGTCACTGCAAATATGTTTGTTGTTATTATCTCTGTCCATTTTGGGATGGAGCTATATGACTTCCTCAGTCGAGCCAGATCTTATCCTTTGGTTTAGGATACACATTTTTAAAGTATCGGAGACTTAAAACGATGTCAGTACAACATAAACTTGTTGTTTTATTGATTTGAAAGAGCATTTCAGATGTTCAAGATAAAAGAACAAATATAAAATTTTAAATTAAAATAAAATGACATGTATGAAAAGCAGCTGTCTCCCACCAGATGTTTCCTACCAAGCAGTGGAGCTTTACTTCAGTTTGTGTTGGCTTATTGGTCAACTATTTTGGTTACTCTATGAAAAGTCTGGGGTTTTCAAACATCCTCCACATCTGAATAATCATAATCGTGTCACTTTCTGACATGTTCTCCTGTCAGTTTCTATTTTTTTTTTTTTTTTTTGTCGTTTTTTGTAAGCTTATCTGAATCTGTACTTCAACACCATCTCATCTCTGAGGTGACGTCCACACCTTCCTTTTTTGAGAAATCTTAAGATGGTGTCTAAGATGATCCTGGGTGGTGGTTTGTCAATTCATACATAATAAGAACTAGTTCTTAACTCTGTTCAGCCAGGTTTAAGTAAATTGACTCATGATCATTGTTCACCATCTAGCTCATTTTTCATGATCTTTTTAATCAAGTAAAAAAAATATATAAGAATCATGATGTCATTTAGCAGCACAGTGGAGTAGTAAATGGCACTGTTGCTCCTCAGTAAGAAGGTTTTGGATTCAAATCCCAGCCTGGTGTCGTCTTAAAGTTTGCATGTTCTCTCCGGGTCCTGCGGGTTCCTCCCATAGTCCAAACTCATTACTGTTGGGTTGATTGGTCTCTCTAATTTGAGTTTGCATGTGTATGATCTTGCATTTGATACACTTTAAAGACCATTTTCCTACAACATGGGTGTTTCTGGTCCATGCAGATAGGGCGGTTTGAGAATCAGGTTTGTTAAACACTGGATTATGCCACAGTCTATAATCTGTTTTTGTTCTCTCCTGTTGTTTTTGCTCAAGTAAGCAGCATCTTACAATGTCTGGATTTCCAAAATGCCCAGGTGAATTGTGTGGTGTTTATTTACACACATTTTAATCGTTTAATCAACAGAAGAAAAATTGACTGTAAGGCATCTAGTTGGACTATTTTAAACTAATTGAACAATTTTACTCCCTTACTACTAATCAAGTAAATGCAGACTGGATTTGCTGGGTTTTTCTCTCTCCTCTTTTTAATGTGTTATTGAACAACCCTCAGTATTACTGAATAATTACCAAGTACAGAAAGTTGCTATTGTTATAATTTCATTACATTTCTTTATTTGACCCATTCTTTGGGATTTACATTTTAGGTAATAGGAAAAAAAGTGTGACTTGACTATGTAGTCAAATATATTTTTGTTACAACACGAAATTACCAAACACACATCATGTAGTCAATAGGTGAAGCGTTTCAGGTCAGAAGTATTGACTTCAGCTCTTTGTTTCATGTCTGTCAAAGCAATGCAGACGACTTTCCCCTTTAGGAGAGGCTCTGTTTTGTTTTTATCACCCACCCGTTATTATACAGGCATATCCCTCCCACTGTGTAATTAGGTCAGTCAGCTGTGGTCTGAAGAGCACTGACATAATAAACACGAGTTGTGCAGTTTTTATAGCAGCCCTCTTATTCAGTATTTCTGTTCTTTTGAAGAAGTCTGTTTCGAGTTTGGTCTGGTTGAACTGACAGTTTCACAAGAGGTTTTCTGAGTTAAGATCAGAAAACCTCTGATTTCAGCTCTGTCAAATCTGCCAACGTTTTAATGGTGACTCAGCACCTTCACAGTCTGAACCCTGAAAAACTTGTACACATGTTTCTCTGTGCCTAAAGTTCAGCTTAATATATGTAAGAAGAGTTTTTTTTTGTAGTAAAGAATCAAGTGTTTTCCTTGTTTTCTATTTGAAATTATTATATTTAGGCAGCTCCCCATTGTGCTCTTGATTCTGCCTCAAAACGTTCAGTGAATTTTTTTCTCCAATATCTTGCGATAATTGATTTTGAAAATCAAAAAGTAGCTTGCCTAAGCTTTAAATTTTCTAGGTCTGATTCTATAACTGTGTTATTTAATTGTGTAGATTGCTTTTGTGTTTGCGGCAGAGTTTCTAAGATATCAAGTGCAAAGACGCCTGCTTTCTTTGGGAGATAATCAAATTGGAAAGCTTTCAGCCTTCGTTGGTCATTTTGCCAAAAATGCATTTGGAAAACCAAACATTATCTCTGTAAATGTAGGGTTTTAAAGCTTACCCAAAATTTGATAACATATTTAACATTCAACCCGTCACATCTAGGGATTTCTAGAGCTCTTAGGCACAAATGTCCTAGTCTACTCATCATAAGAAGAAACTGTAGTTGGTTTGATTTTATGTCAGAAGCAATACTGGTGTGATGGAGCGATGTGCAGACCAGCAAGCTGTGGTGGATTGGAGAAATGAGGGTTACGTTCTATGTAAACTAGGCTTTCTAATTTATGTGCTAAAAAAACCATAAATTAGTTCACCTGTTTCCTAAAACAAATTCAGATTTTCAGAAAATAAAAATGAAACTCTTACACATTTAGAGTGGCCGGGGTTATGACGCAGTCTTTTTGTCTTAGCTCACTGAAATTATTCAGTTAGCTAATCTGAATTACTATTCTAAGGTCATTTGTAATTGCACATCAAAGAAACAAACTTTACGACAAAATTACATCCCACACCTGGACAAACAAACCTTAAAATGATGCTACATCCAGGGATGGCGAACTGAGTTTCAGAGTCTGACCCAAGTCAAACCACAGTCTTAAAAACAAAGACTTTAGACTTGACTTGGCCTCGTCGTCTGGGACTAAAGTCTTTGTGACCGTCTTTATCTCTTGTAATTAGGGGTAGCAGCGAGCCATTATGTAAGCAACAGACTGCAGCTCTGACAGGTGATGTACCTCATGCTGCCTAATGACGAGGCATTATTTGTGTGACTAGCCAGTCACAGAATTTAAACAAGACTAGAAATGGGTTCACACAATAAGGTGTGATATGTATATAATTTACATATGAATTATGTGCTTGACCTGCAACATGGTTGTGTCACTAACTTTGTACGCCGTTGCTCTAAAAAGAAGTGTACAGGACTTCAGACGCAGATTTAAGAATTGTGCTGACATCAGTGCCCCTGTGGTGTTTGTGTGTTCCTTCAAAACTTACAGCTTCACTTTTGAGTGACCAGAGGGCGCTCAGGAACGGCTGGTCTTGGTGGTTTTGCAGTAGAAATGTTTTGCGAAAGAGACTTCAGAGGAAGAGGGCTTTGCAAGGAAATGCCAAAATCGCTTTTTTTTTTTTTTTGCTGAACAATAACAAATATGCATAGAATCTCAAGTCATAAATCAATAAAGACAGATCTGTGTGTTGACACTGTTGAGACTGCCTGGCTACACTGCTACAGTCCAGTTGCTGCTCTTAGTGGAATTAAGAGCATTTTGATTCTAATTCAGTGTTTTTGCTGTAGTGTGTTGACTGTGGTTTGTTGAGTCTCTGATATTCATACTGAAGTTACAGATTGGATTATATTTTTTTTAATGTTCTGATTCTTTTAAAAGAGGCACCGCTTTCCCCCCATTTACATTACTGTTGCCCAAATAAGGTTAGAACAACTCTTCGTGGTTGGCAAGGACATCGTGCTGCAGGTCAGTGACACATTTTCTGTCATAATTCAGGATTGATGCTCCAGACGAGGCCTGTGCTGCATTATTTTGTTCTCCCACATCTATCATTTCCCTTCAGCTGACATTTACAGCCCTCATGCAGACATTTGTAGTTTTTTTTTATTCATACACATTAACCTGAACTGCTCTGCCAGTTTTAGCTTGTGGGGGGTTTTATAACAAAAGTAAATTCTTTCTTCATATTTACCTCATATCCGCTCAAATAATTGTCTGTATTTTATGCCCAAGTTAAGGTTTGCATCATTTAGAACAACATCTTGTATACAGAGTGTGTATTTTTATGTCCCAGCTTCCTAAATAGATTATGTGATGTCATACCCATGTACTGTACTGGTATTGTCTGTCCTGTTATCATGTTGACAAATATTTCCTGTGACTTTAACGTCCGTGGACGTTGCATCTGATTTGAATGCTTTCCTTGTATTGTGTGCAGATGTCTGCAGTGCAGGTGTCTTGTTCAAACAATCAGACTCTGAAGTTGCCAAACAAAGATCTTTGATGTCAGAGGTTACAACCTCTTTATGCTTCAGTTGTTTCATCCCTTAAGTGCTCACTGATATGAATTATTAGGTTGCAAGAAAATATAGATTTTATTTTTTGCAATTGTATTTGAAAATTGAAAAAAGATGTTTCAAAAACACTTCTGAATTATATTTTGGCTTTTTTTCCCCCCTTGAGGTCTTTTAACATATGTAAAATGTGTGGACATACGTGAACTCACCTCCATTGTAAGCAGACGCTTAATGTTTTACATAAGTACAAAAACATCATTTGAAGCGAGTAATAGTGTAAACTGGAAGGATCTGCATGCTTGAACACGATTCTTGGTTAAACTAAGTCATTTCTCAGCAGAGTCTTGCCCACTGGGGAAGGCTGTATCAGTTTTTCCTTTCATTTTAACTGCATGCGTCTGCCCTCTTCCCGCTCACCATTAGCAGCCCGAGTCTGGCAGGCTGGCAGTTTCTAAATGTTGTGTGCTTGGTTCAACAGCCTACAGCGTCTTTAGCAGACGAGATCAAAATCTGCTCTTCAGCTCCATCCTTCACCTCCCTCTGCCTTTCTAACTCCTGTTCTGGTTACCCTGACGTGACTCAATTAGCAGCTGTCAGTCCGGCTGACATGCAAGGCATTAAGTGGGACAGATATGTGACAATAAAACTGCTGACCATCGCATAGTTAAGCACCCAAGCACAGCTGCTGCCCACTGTGAGGCCTTGTTTGTAGCTTTTATCCTGGTCATACTGTCAGCCTTTTTTTCTTCAATGTAAACTAAAGAAGCTGGGGGAGCAGTAGACAAGCTCAGCCAATTTTTAAAAAAAATCTGCCGACTTGTGGTTTTAAATGCTCTGCTACTAGAAGCCCAACAATGCTGGCATGTTTTTACATCTGACTCCCAAAAGAAACTATTCACCTCTAAAAGAGCTTCTACAATAAATAAATGCTCAATTTGCTCAAAATAGCTACAAACATTACATTAAATTGGGATTATTGATCTGTGATTGGATGTTGGGGCCTTACATTGGCATTATGTGTTGGTTCTGAAACCTGAAAAAGAAGAAAACCGTCAATTCATTCAAGTGTAAGAAGAGGAAGCAAAACATGCACCATAAATAACAGCTGAGGCTTTGATTGTGTGCGAAGACGGAGAGGAAGGGGGAAAGGAATCGGTCCAGACTGCAAAGTCAGTTCAGTGAATGAAAACAAGAATTAAGACACTATGTTCAAAAATGTAGATGACGTATTCGGTTTCTAGCACAGAACACTGTGGTAAGACACATTCATCATTTATCGCTTTAATTTCTGTAGCATGTAAACATTACAACCACGTTGTTTATGCATTTTATGTGTTAGACCATAGCTGGGTAATACATTATTGTAAAGTGGAAGGAAAATATATATATATATATATATTTTTTTTTTTCATCCAAGCAATGCAGCATAATTTGGAGTCTTTCCTTTAATATTCCTAAATAAAATGGCACCAGTTTCCCCCTGAAGTCACCTAAATGGACTCCACCTGTAAGTAAATGAACCCCAGTATAACTCCAGCAGTTCTGTGGAGATTAGTGAACAAATGGCATCATGAAGACCAAGGAGCACAGCAAACTGGTTGAAGAAAAATTAGTGGAGAAGTTTAAAGCAAAGTTGGCTAATAAAACAATATCTAACTGTTCAGTCTACTGTAAAGAGTATAGCAAGCCTACCAAAACATGGCCGCCCATCTGAACAGGCTGGCTGGCTAAGAAGGGAAACGGTGAAGAGTTCTCTGGTAATTCTTGAAAATGTGCAGATTTCAATCTCTGATGGGGGGGAATTTGTTGACACGATGGTTATGACAATTTTGAAAATGTGTAAGCTTTCTTATGTGTTTCTTTGTTGAGCTATTAAGTGAAGTGTCAATGAAATCAGCTTGTGGTTTTAAGCTGAAAAAAATGTGGAAAATGCTAAAGGGTGGGAATACTTTTGTGTGAACTGATTGGAAAGTCTTCAAAGATTAAGACTATTGCAGTTTGACAGTAAGCCAAATGAGGGCAGAGTGGCCACCGCTTATTCAAGCTACTCTGGGGAAACACCACCACCTTCTGACTGATTTCCACCTACAGCCTCACATTATGGCTGGAAGGTCTGTCTGCCGACAGCAGAGAATGAAAACATTTCACAAGTCATAACAGTCACGCTTACAACAAAGGCTTTGTGTCGGGTTATGAAACTTAAACATTCAGCTGAGTATTTTCATTCGTCTGTAAGTTCACTCTAGATATTGAGAAATTTCACACATCAGTGCCTTTAAACGTGTTTGATTCGTAGAGACATTGCTGTGATTTTGGTATTGTATATTACCTAATTATACACAATTTTTATGCTTCATCTTACGCATGACCGCTGTCTGGTACTTCATTATTGTTGGCATTGTGGGTTTCATAAAGTGAGTAGATATTAGTAAACCAAATTTATTGTCAAGTTAGTTTCACCTCCAGTGATATAGTTTAGTTTTGGAGGCTCACTGCCAGTTTAGCCAGTCTTGGCCAGTGGTGGGGGGATGCGAGCCAAGCGGAAAAGGATTGTGGCTTCTAAAGTGTGCATACAGGTTGAGGTTGACTGGGTCAAGTAGCCTCTGAAACTTTACTGTAAAAATTTCTCGAAATATTTTTTACATGTCACATAGTAGATTGAGATGCATATTACCCATAATGCAATATGTAAGCAAGTATATTTGTATGCTTACCTAAATATTCTTAAGCTGCAAAATGTGTTTTATTGTTTTCTCTTGTTTTTCTTGAATCCTACTGTTTTGTAATATTCCACTGCTTAGTGCAGTATTTGATATGCTGGTCATTTGAGTGAATGTGGTATTTATAAGGAGTACTCTGATTGGATGGAAGATATCTTTGTGATTGGCTCGTGGTTAAGTTGCAAAAGCAGAGCAGGAGGAGCACAGCAGCAGAGTGGAGAGTGTATCAGAATACATATTGAACAAGAGTGTGTAAGATTTAAATGTACACACAACAGATTGTTTGTTCACCTAAATGTATGTGCTCAGATAAGTCTCAGATTGGAGGCACAAATATAAAATCATATTTATGCTGGGGAATCAGACTGGAAGTGCAGATTTCGAGCAAATCTACAGGAAAAGTGAGTGTGTTTTAGCCATTTCGCTGGAAGCGAGTGTTAAAACACCCACATCCCCCAGATGTATGACCCCCATGATCTGACCTACTAATAAAACTTCAGGTAGCATGAATATTTACTACAAGTCTTTCCCTTCACTGCCCACATTTATCAATACTTTTAGATAGTTGTATATTTTAATGAGAGTCTCTGTCTGCAGGAGCAGATCCACGTGCCTGTCTACCACCCAACACCCAGCCAGGCCCGACTGGCCACTCAGCTGACTGAAGAGGAGCAAGTCCGCATCGCTCAACGCATCGGACTCATCCAGCACCTCCCGAAGGGTGTGTACGACCCAGGCCGCGATGGCTCTGAAAAGAAGATCAGAGAGTGAGTACAAACCTAACGCTGATCGGGGTAATATTCAGGTTACCAAAATGTAGTAACACTGCACATCACTTTGATTAAACCATTGTTGTGGTGACACACGGTGGTGGTGGCAGCATCACCTGATGGGGATGCTTCTCTTCAGCAGGGGCAGGGAATCTAGTCAGTGTGTGGGAATATGGATGGAACTTTATACAGGTCAATCCTGGAATAAGAGGGTTAGAGGCTGGAAAAGGCTTGAGAGGAGGCTCATCTTCCAGCAGGACAACGACCTTTAACACACACCCAGAATGAGTATTATTTTGATTCAGTGGCCCAGTCAAAGTCTAGACCAAAATCCAATTAAGAATCAGCCAACGACCTTCATTTAATTACTGCTCACCTCTTCCTTGTGCTCCGAGAGTGTAACTCTACAACATCTATGAGCTTTAGAGGAGATGGAAATGAAAAGACTAAAAGCTGCTCTAAGATGAAAGACGTTTTATTTTTTTATCTAAAAAAAAAAATTTATAATAAATCATCTTTGACAAATATTTCATGTCAAATATGACTGGTTAGGCTGCACCTAGTGGTTTTCCCATTATATCGTCATTGCAAAATCAATATTCTGTACAGACAAACAGAACTTTTGCAACTATTCATGTTGCAAAAGATTGTTTGGATTTGGATTGTTGGCTAATATGTTTTAGGAGTCCTTCACAATATTTACCAATAATACCGCCGTCATTGTGCAGCCCTAGAAACCATTCTGTTGCAGTAATGAGTTTGTCAACACAAACTCATTACTCATTACAAAGTTTAGTAAGCAACCTGACTGTTACCGAGATTCTGTGTTCACCTCCACAGGTGTGTCATCTGCATGATGGACTTTGTTTATGGAGACCCCATCCGGTTCCTGCCCTGCATGCACATCTACCACATGGACTGTATAGACGACTGGCTGATGAGATCCTTCACTTGCCCCTCCTGCATGGAGCCTGTGGACGCAGCACTGCTCTCCTCCTATGAGACCAACTGACCGCCTCCTGGATCACGCTGGAACAGCAAAATTTACCCACACATCATATAACCTAAACCTCCTCACTGCTAACTTGTATCCTGGATTAGTAAGATTATGAAGTTTAGGTCATGATTTGAGGAGGGTTAAAAATGTTGGCTCAATTCTGTTTCTGTGCTGATATATGTACTTAAATGTGAAGGCATATAAATGACTCTGTGTTTGTGCAACGTTTCCTCAGTTAGCCTGCTGGACAGGACTGTATCTGAGAAAGGACTGATGGAGTAAAGACAGTAGTGCAGACAGCTGGTGTGAAGGTAGGAATCGGAGAAGAGCACTGAAGCGTGCCAGAGCAAATGTCATGATTAAGAAGACTTTAAACATATAATGTGTGCGCATACACACACACACATGCACAATTCCATCACTGACTTCCAGCCTCTGAAATGTGTCCACCAGAAGTGACAAGAGACATTTGTCCTTCATCACTGGGCTGCTGGTAACTGATAGAGTTCATAATAAAAGCTAAAAGAGATGATCTCCAGCAGATGTGAGAACTGCAGAGTCACATTAGCTGAGAAACTGTCTCTGATGCAAAGCGGACTGCAGGTGAGATGATTTGAGATGGACGTCCAACTTAAGACTACTGATGTTTAGTGCTGAGACACCACAGGCCTGCACCAGTCGTCTTCAGCGCACAGGCCTAGTTCTGTTTGTCTGTACAGATCCTTTCTGTCAAACATGACTGGTTAACGACTGTCCTGTGGTTTCGTGAAGTGTTTTTATTTTCCAACTTAAAGGGCTTTGTTGAATCTGTGTACACCAAGAGTGTGGATATAACAAAAGGACATGCAGTGTATGTTCTTTATTTACTAATGTGATGGATTGCTGGTAAAACTGTCCTGTCTAACGTTTGGATTCATCCCTCAGATTATTAGTGAAAGCACAACTCAACAGCTTTTTGGTTTTTTGCACATTGTAGTCAGATTAGAATAATATAATCAACATTTTTACAATGTGATCAACAATATCTGCTATATGAAAATACCCATAAAAGTTGTTGCATCTATAAACTGGCAGCAAATACAAGAGAAAACATTTTGAGACCTCATCAAAACAAACACAAAAATGTTTAGTAGTTTGCATTTAGGAACAGTTGTCTTTTATTTAATCATATTTCTGTTTAAATGTAATTTTCCTATGTGGCACAAATAGGCCTCAATTTTATTGATCTGCTACATTTTTACATTTCCATCCTCAATGTCCCCCAGTTTACCTGAAAGAGCACAGAAAATGTAATGACTTTGTTATATTCTCCTTCTTCCCTGCTTGCATACCTTGGATCATGTTTTAAATAAGAAAACAAGTAAGCTTTTATTGAGAGTAAAAATTATGCGTTACAGGCTTTAAGGCTCCCACCCTGAGTATTTTTGGAAACCTTCATAAAAAGCTGATCAGCCGTCTGTACTTTTGTTTTTTTGCACAGTGCTTTATATCTTTGTTGTACATATTGTCCTCCATCCGCTAGGTGGAGCTTCTTGGCCTTACACTTTACACATGTGAGAGAGACTGCTGTATGGTCTAACTTTTCATTCTTTTTTTAGAAATAATGTGGCGACAAAGTGCCCTCTACTTCAGTTTTAATGCATCTGATCTGACAAAATTAGAGGTTTTCCAGCTACATTATCTCAGGTTTTGGCCTGGGATAGGAGTCTGTATACAGACTGAAATATTTCCTTTGTCTCCACATCTTTGCACAAGATGTTGCTTAATCACAAAATGGAGTACTGTTGGACTCTGACTCATTATTTTGGTGACCTATTTATTTAAATTTGACCAAACTCACGTGACTGAGTGTTTTTAAGGTGTTTCCTTTTCAATTTCTAAAGAACAAAATGGCAAGATGTTCTCACATGTGGATGGAGTATGTATGTGTTTGTGAATGCTTGTAAGAACTTTTCTTGTAAGATTAAATATGCATATGCTCTGTATTAAAAGCAAATAAAAATAGAAAGAAGCACAACTGCTGGGGGCGCTTCACTGCTTTCCTAGATTTCTGTTTCACCTGTAAAACTCAACAGCTTTGTTTCTCATACAGTGTTATTTGATTCATATGACTCTTAATCTTGATTCAAGACATTTCTAGCAACTTCATAGGAGCCTAAATGAATTTTCTTGAGGCGCCATAATTACAGCTGGGAAATAAAGTATGTCAACATATTAATAAATCTGTTTCTAAATAGGCTAATATGAATTAGCCTATGGGCTATTAGCCTATAGCCCATACAAAATGTCCCAAATAATTAAAATTCAAAGAAGTTTAATTTGTGACGTCTTGTGGACTTGCACTGAGGAGAAACATTCATTTTAAATAAAATTCGTTATTGCAAGATTTATCTAGCATGGAAAAACAGGTTTCATTGTTCAGCAATATGAATTGTGAAGTTTTTCTGGGCCTCTTTGTACCAATCTACCGTTCTTTCTACAGATTTTCTATTGAATTACAGTTAGCTGTTTAGGTTTTTTTATTTACTGAAACTAGGTGAGAGTTTCATTGTGTATTTAGGATAATTGTATTGCTGAGAAAGTCATCTCTTGTTTTTGACATCTGACCTTTTTAGTACATTTGTTGAATCATTTATTATTCAGTTATGTGAATATACCATATATGCCATTTAATGTTTCCACCTTCAAACATCACTGCAGGTATAGCGTGTGATACTCAGTATTACTTTCTCTTTTTGTTCCCCAAACATGATGCATGTAATGTTATACAAAAAGTTTATTTTGGATTCTCACAGTAATTTACTGGCTTCTCTAAATGTTCTGCTGCAAACTTTAAGTGTTTTTCCCCCCCTCTGCAGTGGAGGTTGGTACAATAGGCTTACATTGTTGCCATTACAGTTTAGTATTTGTTTTGTGTCCAAACAAGTGTGCCTGCTAGTTCTGGGTTTTTCTGAAGTTTTTAGCAAGTGGACATTAATCCCTGGATTTTTTTTATTATCATCATCATCATCATCACTCTGACTCTGCCTGATGGTGGTGAAAAACTTTTATGGATGAATGGCCCATGCTCTTCACAGGAACTTCCAGAAACTGATAGGTTTTTATAGGCAATCAATTGGGACTTAACTAGTTATCATCTGGTTATGGTAGTGATCCTAATTTATCATAGTTTATGGAGAAAGTTTTTTGTAGATGTAGACCACCTGGGTGCTACTGGCATAGTTGCAAGTCAATAATCTCTTGAATGTGGTTACTTGGCAAACATTGCAGTGTTAAATGCTTATTTTGCCTGCTCTGTCTGTCTTAAATGAATTAAGTTTGTTTGTACAGCATATTTCAGAAAAGTGCTTTATGTCATATTAAAACAATAATTTTCTCTGCAGTGGAGATTGTCAGGTAATTTGAACACATAAAGGTAAGCGCACAAGCACACGACAGAGGGCAAAATGAGAACATGGCAATTTTTATTTGCTCTAACTTGTTCATGTAGCGAAGACAGATGCTGTGAAATAATTGTTTTATTTGATTATAAGCGCCAGGTCCTGGTCTTCGCGTTTCAAGTCTGTAAGAGAGAAAGAGAGTGATTTATTTTAGATGTCTCAGTTTACAAACTTCAAATTACTACGAGCAGTCATGAAATATGCATAACAGAAAACGTACTTTGACTGCTTTAAATGCCGTCTCAGACGCGGAACAGACCACTGATAGGTCAGGCTGTAAACACTCTCCAGCCAATTAAAACCCTTAACGGGTGATTCCACGTCGAAAATAACTACCGTCATAAAAGTCCATATGGCTGAACTCCTCCCCCTCTTTTCCTTTTTTTCAGATGAGAAAGTTCTGCTATTTCCACAGAACAGAGAAGTCTACGCACGTCAGAATATAGTAATAACTCAAAAGGTTCTTATTACTAGAGTTAGCTCTCTAATTTGCGCTTATTTTATAGTTATTTCTTCTTTACCAGAAATAAACAAAGGTTAAGTGAATGCAGCCGAAGTTTTACTCGAAATGAAACCGAGGCCTACAAGTTTTACTAACCATTCCAGGTCGAATTGCTTGCAAATTCTTGGTTTACTACTTTTCGCGCATTACAATATAGTGGATCCAGTTCTGCAGTGGTATATTTTCAGAAAGTTCATTCAATGGTGTAACTATTAAATGACTGGTGGACAGAATAGGAGGCCGCAAAAGCCATCATAATTCAAACAATACAAATAAACTTAACGCAACAAGAAATAGTTGTGATTATCGGGTAAAATACATGTCATGTCATCAAACGGAAATATTTGGGCATATATAACGCATAATAAACCCTAAAATGTTGCCGTCTTTTCTTTTTTTTTTTCTTTTAAAAAAGAAGCAACATTTTGTTGATCATGATTGAGTTGTAAGAGCAATAAATAAGATAAAACATCCAAGCAGGTAGGTATTTTTTACAGGCTCTGTATGTGCGATGCAGTGGCGATTTTGTTCCTCCAAAGGCCCCGAGGAAATGGCGCCCATGACCGTCTCACTCCTCAAATCTAAATGTTTCTGAAAACCTCGGAGCTGAGCAGGAGAGGACCCAGGCCTCGAAAAATTATGCAAAGTGGAATAATATCCCTCTCCTTGTGATGTGTTACTCAAGTACTGTTCTCTTGACAAAAGATGGTGTGTTTAGTTATGTAATTTCCATTTAGGATAAATTAAGATTTTTTTTAACTGAATTGAAAAGTGGCTGTACAATGTAATAAGAGCAGGGGTGCCAATAATTGGTTAATTGTTTTCTACGCAACTAAATAAATGTATTGGATGTTTCGTACAATTTTCAGAGTGAGATTACGGTCCTGCAATAAAACAAGAATGTATTTTAAGGCATTTTACACATCTTTACTGTGTACGAAAATATGAACAGCGCTACCTGGTCAGACTTAATCGGCTTCAGAAAATTGCTTTTGTCTTCTTTGTTTGTGGCGCAGACTCGAAGAAGACCTCTATTGCAACATGTCACTTTTTTTATTGCCTTTTTTTTTTTTAATTCTGGAAATAAAGTGATTTGAAACTGACCGTCAACTAACCGCAGGCCCGTCTTTCACAATAGCAAAACTGAGCACAGAAATGACACACAGGCGTGTCTGTCGAAGGATATTTCTTGTTTTTACAATTATGGCTTCTGATGTGACATGATAAAGACACGTATCCGTCTTATTTATGAAGCGCTTCAGCACAAAGAAAGGCGCTGTGGACGCAACAGCAGAAGCTACAAACAAACTTATTTATTTGAACAACAGAAAACAAGGCCACGCCTCTGCTGAAACCTTCACACGCGTGATGAAGTGGCTTCTTACTGGGACGAGTTATCGCAAAAGCCCTTTTACTAAAGATAAACGCAGGAATAGGGTGAGACACTGAAGACGTCTTTCAGTGAGTATAGAGTCTGGTCACCAAATTTCATTAGAGTGCTATACCACTACTACGAGAGCTGCTCTTCCTCTGAAGGCCAATTATAATAAACACAAATTAGCAACAAGACCTTCCCTCACGTGACTCAGGGTCCCAGATGTTGTTCAATGAAATCAGCCGTGTCCTCGCGATTGAAGTCTCGTGCCAGCATCAGAGCGGTGTGCCCCAGGTCGTTGGTCCTCCGGGGGTCCTCGGTGAGGTCCAGGAGCATCCTCACCACCTCCAGGTGCCCCTCCCTTGCGGCCAGATGCAGCGGCAGGTTGCCGATTTCGTCAGCGAGATTCACATCCGCTCCGTGATTTACCAGCACACGCACAGTCTCCACAAAACCTTCGCGTGCGGCGTCGTGAGTCACGGTGAGATTTAGGATCTGGTCTCGCGCGTTGGGATCAGCTCCTGCCGCGAGCAGAACCTCGACGAGCTTGGCGTTTCCGAGCATCGCCACCTGGACACATGAGGAAAATAAAAGACAGACAAGTGAACACAACTATTTTGTCAAAACAACTTTGTAAGTTGATTTAGATTTTGAACTCAAGTGTGTGAGTTTGTGAAAGATAAACTTGAGTATAAGTAATGTTAATTGATAATTTTGTCCTACGCCGCACGAGTTGAGTAAACTACTGCTTTTAAGTTTGCACTTTAAAAAAAAACTGAGACGAAAAAAGTGGGAGTGCGCTCGAAATTAAAGTTAGTCAGCTTGATTAGCAATACTATCACATAAACAGGACAATCGCGTATAGGAATTCCGTTACTTTGTTGGACCCAAAGCACGTCAATGAAAATTAAATAAACACTGAGAACCGAGGGGTTTTTTTTATGTTTTACTTTCTAATGTAAACTTTTTCCTGCAACATTTGCATGCCAGTATTGAATGTGGATTCAACTGACTTAAACAACAATGACGGATCATATTTTAAAATGAACAGAAAACGATACTTGTAAAAATGACAAAGGATTACTTTCGTTGGAGGAAGGACTCTCCAGAACTTCTGCAATCGTCAGATGAAGGCTGAGAACTGTAGTCAACTTGTCAGCTTTTCAGACCCAGATCCCTATTCTTTCAGTCACTGTGGCTCAACAAGTGGAAAAATACAGGCCTCACGTTAGAGGTGAGGTTTTGCCATGCTCTACCAGCCACAGCAGCTGGTAAAGAAATCTTTTAATTTCCACCGCTTAATGAAAAATGAATGGAAGTCATTGCAAAGTCCCTGTAAAGATAGAAAGACATTGTGTGTGCGTGTGTGTGTGTGTGTGTGTGTGTGTGTGTGAAAATAGCTTAAAATTTACTTGTTGAACATGAAAAAAAAAAATAAATAAAGATTTAAACTTATGTTATTAATGGCAGTGCAATTTTTCCCTGTGAATATAGCTCTCACTTAATCTGGAGCATGGTAAGACTTCACCTCTAACATGAGAGGTGAAGTCTCTCATTTTAGAAACACCTCAGTGTGACTCAGTGTTTTTCCACTGAGAAAAAAACTCCCTACTTTCTCTCCATTTGCACTTCATCTCAAAAATGTTTTAGCGTCGACATTGTTTTGGCAAAAAAAATAGTAATAAATAATAAAATAATTCTCTTTGTTATGACTGAGTTCACAAGTCTGAAAAAAAAAACTGCTAATTACTTTAAGTTAGACATTTTTAATTTGTAATATATAACATAGTTAATTTGGAATAAATATAACTCCAGCACACAGTTAAAAAAAAACAAAACAACTTTGCTTACTTTTGAACACAGAGAAAAAAGCAGGAAATGACAGAGTTAAATCAACAATGTGCTGTGTCTGCTGGAGCCTTTAGGAATGGTATGCTTAGTTTCAACAAGAGATGGAGTAGCTTTAACCCTTTCAAGCGTTAAAACTACCCTCTCTTGTTAAAATAACTCTGAAAGAGTTACATTTACACAAACTAAATACTCAGCACAGTGTTGATGCTGCCAATTTTACTAAATAGGAGAAAGTGAACTATTAGCCAGACCTGCAGAGGAGTCCTCTTAAACTCATTCAGTCCATTAACATCAGCTCCGGCTTGCAATAAATCCAACACTTCTTCCAGCTTCCCACGTGCTGAGGCATTACAGAGCAGGTCTGAAGTACAAGCCATCCTGATAGAACAAAGAAACATGTCTGTCTTCGTGGTCCTATCAACCTGAGGCCCCTCCTCTTCTTCTCCTCTTGCTCTTCCTGCTGCTCTGATTACCTCAAAATGGCATATTTTTGCATAAAAAAAAGATTGAAACAATTTTAGGGGTTTGCCATTATCATTTCTTTTTTCATATAATTTCATGCATCCAAAGCTACATCCATTCTTCATCACATGTCTTACAATTAAACCATGAATTAGTGGAATTAACATTTTACTTAATCTCACAGTATACCTAGAAACTTATACTATTTTAAAACGTAAATATAATATTTTTGACATGAAAATAAAAGGCATTAGGCAACACAATGTTTGGTAGTGCACCACTCAGCAGTCTATACATGTAAGAAATAAGTCACAATCTTCTAAGTGTTTTTTTTTTCCTTCCATAGACTAGTGTATATGGTCTATTTATGTATAATATTAATTTGTTTCTCCCACATTCATGCAGTCTTAAAATGTCTGCCAAAAGTTGACAAGACTCTTCCTGGATACATATGCAGACAGACAGTGCTTTATTTGTATTTTTCTCAAATGTTAAAATCTCTAAAATATGCATAAGATTAATGCTTTAAATACTCTTTTTTTTTTCTTTAGCCTAGGTTTTGCTTAACTATAAATTCATGTTCAAACTTTGAAGGCATTGCTCATTTATCTTTGGAGCTACACCTGTTGGAGATGAGTATACCACACTACAATAAATATGCTCTTTTTTTTTAGTGTAAAAAATAAAAATATAAAATATGTTTCAAAAGAAACAAAACCACAAACACAACGAAAAAAGTGTGGAACTTACTTGAAATGAGGTTTGAATCGCAGCACATGTCTTCCTCTTATTCGGAAACCAGCTTCAAGGACTTCTTACAAGTAAGCAAGCTAGTCAGTCAAACATGGGGAAAAAAACATAATAAACTGAATTAAACAGACTTGACAAAGCAACCCTGCACCATATTGTCATTAACAAACGGTTGGCGTCCCATTTCTCAAAACAATCAGCTAGAATAAAGATATACCCAGGCAACATTAAGCACGATCAGCAGTCCAGGTTGGATCCAAATATCGCTGAATCATAGAGAAACATCTCGTTTCCAGAGATTACAGACGCTGTCGGACCACAACCGGAACGAAAAATTGCAATATTAATATTCAGGGTAGCAACAGAAATACCCCTCTAAAATACCCTGTGATGCAAAAATGGTGTATTTTAGGTTCAAAGTGAGGAAGAACAAAGTGCTCCTTTTTGTCTGACTGCAAATACAAGTTAACGTTCAGGCGCTTTGTTTTAAAATCTATGAAGTTGGCCTTATTGGGCGAAGCCTAGCTACAAGACAAAAAGAAAAAGAAGAAACGGGTACGCACCATTTTGTCACCGAGAGGAGCGACTGTTGCTCCGGGGAGGTGTGGTCTGAGCCCACGCTTAAACTGGACCACCAGTCCTGATGCACTTCAATCATGTGACTGATATTAGCCAAACACAGCAGTGCCCTCAGCAGGATACGATTAAATATGCTCTTAACTAGGATTCTGAATAAATTCAATGTATATGTATAATATGCTATAGTAGCTGTCAAGGAACCCCTGAGAGTTTAGAAGTTATTTTTGCTCAAAACTCTAACAGATCGTGCTGTCCCTCTCCTATTTGTCCTCATTCCTTCAACAAGCGCTTTGTCCTCTACGTTACAAGAAAGCGCTGCCATCCCCGCTTCCTCGTCACCTCTAACCAGATCATCCGCCGGCGAACTGTGAAGGAGCGAACCAACGTGGCAGCCACCCTTTTATCCCCGCTACAAACGTGGCGGGTCACGAACTTGATGGGAGACTAAAATCCGGAACACATTTCAAATTCAAACTTTACTGAATATGCTGACAAAATGGGCTCTGCCAGTCTAATACTCCGCACCTAAAGCAAGGAAGCGATACCTGTATTTTAGTGTTCAAGTTTCCTTAATTACATTTGTGAATTTTATTATTCGCAAATGTGCTGCAGAGAAGTAATAACGACAGTAAAAGCAAAAATAGCCCTAAACAGTAAAGAGCACCTCCGCCCCTCCTCCCGCACACACACACACCTACACACACACACACACATTCCTTTCATACTGTTCCACAAAATGACTCTCTGCAGCAAGCTGCCCTCTTCTGCACATTCATCTTTTTTTCAAATGAAGAAGTCGCCAACAATCCAGGGTTTTGCTATTTCCTGCCGTTTGTCTTTATATATTTTTACAAAGTGTGATATAAAAGTAGCATTATTTTAGGGCACACTTTTTTTTTCTTTTTAATTGTGCAATTTTTAATTCAGCTGTTCGGAGCTCCGAATAGGCTGCTTAAAACATGAATAAAATCGACAGACTGGACTGTGCTTCCTTCCATTAATTGTGAAAAAAAAAAAAAAAACTTAATTTAAGTCATTTTGGGACTTTATCAATGAAGGTCAAGATATAGCCAGTTCCTGAAATGGTTGCAAAAACATAGTCTGCCCACACAAATTGGCACTTCTTTCTTTTTATAATGCAGATGTAAAATTTTTGCTTTAAAATAACCACAAGCTACATGAATGGGTGACTTCTGCATGAATGGGGAATTATACCTGTAAACATTTTCTTGTGTGTGTGTGAACAGACTATACCGATTAAATTTAGGCAACCATATATGTAAGCCTTCATCCACTTTGCTATTCACAGATTCCATGTGTTTGCGATTCAAAATATTGTCCTCCAGTAAGTGGGAGAAAATAACTGGAAAACGCTCTGTTACCAGCAGATGATTCTGCAAGGGTGGCTTAATAAGACCTTAGGATGAAGGTGAAGTAGTTGTTTTAGAAAGCTTTTATAAGGTGCTGACTGACTAATTAGGCAAGAAACTCATAACAAAAATGCAACTGAACAAAAGTATAAGCCTGTTACCCCTGTTTCCTTTGTGGAGAGTAAATAAGGAAGCAGTTACTCATTACTTCCAATTTTTAGTTCCGAAATCAAAGGCCTTCAGTTTGTCTCATTTAGATTCAAGTTTGTTTTGTTGATGTTGACATTTAACAGCTTAAAATGAAGTGGACTTCTGATGGACATAATGATCTTCTTCATCTAAAGCAGTGGTGCCCAAAGTCGGTCCTCGAGGGCCGGCATACTGCATGTTTTAGCTCTCTCTCTGGTTTAAGGCACCTGGATCAAATGATGGCTCGTTAGAAGGCCTAAGAAGAACATTGACACTCTGAAAAGGTTGTTACCACCACCAGGGAGAGAACTAAAACGTGCAAAGACCGACTTTGGCAAATGATCGTTTGCACTGACATATCAGTCTGCATATTGGTGTCTTAGAGAGATCCTTACCTCGCCTTTACTGAGAGTTTTATATTTAGAGATGTATCCTTCAACAAACTAATCTGGGAAGTATATATATATATATATATATATATATATATATATATATATATATAAACTAACAAACAGATGCTGATCCAACAAGCAACACAACAACAAATATTAGCAAACAGGAATGTTGTAATCACCTGCATGTGTTTCTGTTAAGGCTAAAGATAAGGGTCAGTTCGACTGCACAACTTTGGTGAAATACCCACACATACGCACACACAGCTCTGACATTTCATATAATCTCAGCAGAGGAAGTCATTTTCACAATTCATCTTTCCTGTTGAATTCACAAGAAGTAGTCTCTCTACTAAAAGCTAAAAGGCAATTGTCAGTGAACCTAATTCTTCCCTAACGGAATATTTTTGCACTACGTATTTTATTAATGGAAAACATGAAATATTGTCAGTGATATTTAGACCCATCAAGTGACAATCGTACCTGATGATGACTCTTTTCTCATTTGTTTATGGCATTGTTGCAATAGCAACTGCTGAGAGCTACAATCTGTGGAGACAACAGAAAATTATGAACACGGTCTTGAGTGGGGATGGGGTTTCACTGGTTCACTTCCAGTCTTCTGCTTCGCCTTACTGGTCCCAGAGCAAATGGACGAAAACTTTCAGAGGTTGTCAGAGAAGATATAGTCATAATGAATCTGTAGTAGGATTTGTTTTAAACTTTCAAAGATGTAAAAAATGAACCTCTTGCTTTAATTTGGAAAACACATTTACAGTTGTACTTATATATTTTAATCCATGTGTAAATGTCAGAATGTTTCTGACAACAAACTCCAAGTCCTGATCTTCACTGACCTTTTCTTAAGTCTGTAATAGAAGGAAAGAGAGAGAAGAAACTGAATTAGATTATAAATCAAACGTTCACGTTTACAAACTATATTGTAATGCAGTGAGAAACATGGGAAACACGCGTCGTTCATACCATGAACAAAGAAGAATGTTTTGCTTTTTTGTTGCTTATTGAGCCCTCAGGAAAATGGGACACTGGCGCTGTTTAATGGAAATGACATTGAGGTCTATATTTGACTTAACTGTTTATTATTTTTATTCCCTGCATTCGTGCACTGTTAGGGCTTTTAAGAGATAGCGCACTACGGAGATTAGTTTATAAAAAATTTTTAAATTATCAGACGGAGCGAGGAGATGCGGGAAGCAGAGCGGTGGACCGCCACTCAGAGTTTTCTTTCAAACTTTTTAAAAGTTTAATATACAAGTATGTTTTATTATGCATTTAGAGTTAGACTTTATATGAATCTGTTAGCTGGTCACAATCTGCAGATGGGGCTTTTTGATTAAAAATAGCTCAGCAGTAAATGGCGGCTACCTATGGAGGTATGTTGATAATCACATCCTAAAATAAATACATAATCTTATCTTCCAGGATTAAGATAATTATATTATCTCCCAAGTTTCCATTAAGGAAAAAAACCGCTGACGTTCAAGTTTGGTTCGTGTAAATTGTTTATATGTACATGAAAGTAATGCAACAAATAAATAGCAGATTTCTGCCCAGGTCCCTCTTGCAAATGAGATCTGGATGTCAATGGGGTTTTTACCTGATTTAATAAAATAAAAAAAAAAAAAGAAAAGAAAACATACCGCTCGATTTAGTAAATGTCCAGTTCGTTAAATTTATTTAATTTCTTTAAAGCCACAAAACGGCACAATAATTAAGGGGTGCGGGTGATTGCTGCTCTCCACCGTTTCTAATCTTTGCAATGTTGGTCACTTTAAAAGTCGGGTACAAAAATGAGATGACCACTACAGGCTAATTCAGGCCCTCAGAGCGAGTTTCGCGACCAGCGGTAGAGAAATATTCTACCTCAAGTTTTAATAACAATTTCTGATATTTTCTTGCATCTGAATCCAACAAGGATCAGAGCCACAAGTATCATTAAACACAAAGTACACGTCATAGTAAGTCAAAATTATATTACATTTCCCAAAATAAATTAGTTCAATACGGATTGCCATACACATTAATGCTCATTTGTGACGGCCATTTGTTGTAGCATAGAATTATTTATTGTTCAAATTAAGGTTAATATTTAAAAAAAAAAAACTCCGCATTTGTGACCTACAAAGAACGACTGATATAACAAATTTTATTGCAGCATCCATCCCACGGTGTATAGTCAACGAATACCACGATCCTCCTTTACTCGATTCAGCAGTTTACAGTCTGGGTAGGGTTAAAATCACAAGCATCAAGTTTAGACCTGACCTTGACAATCCCGTTTTTTTCTGCACCAGTCACTCCCCAAACGAAGACAGGAGCTATCCTGAACAAAGAACCACTGTCGGTTACAACACCAATGTTCAACGGTCACCATTGTTAAAAAAAATAAATGAAAAAATAAGCCACTCAGTGCATACTGAAGAAAGAAAGCACATGCAGAACAACAATTAAGAAACCACCAACATAAGTCTGGCATAATTTCTCAAGGCCACCCAGATTTTCTCCCCACGCAAATACTAAAGCACCAAAATTCACACCCAACAAATCTGCTCACGTCAGCTTACAAGTGTCTGTGTGTGTTTTAATCTGCGTTTCAGACAGGCCAAACTGTGTGAACAACACGAGCTGCAGTGTTTGCAGTCATAAAAGATTATTATTATTATTATTTTAAATTACAGCATGATAAAAAAAAAATAAAATAGCAAAAGAGATCGTGTGTAAGAGCCATATGATTGCAATTAGGAATTACTGATGTGACAAGAGCACACGGCTTTGACACTTGGATGGTGGGTGTATCGATGTGGGCGTGGCTGTCACCAAATGGGAAGATTACTGGCGTGCTGACTTTGTGTGTATGAGGAAGCGGGTGTGCCGAGGCGGTCATAATTTCTGTTGACCTTGC
The DNA here is from genome assembly GCA_903067095.1 of Girardinus metallicus. Lineage (NCBI taxonomy): Eukaryota > Metazoa > Chordata > Actinopteri > Cyprinodontiformes > Poeciliidae > Girardinus > Girardinus metallicus. The sequence continues at coordinate 24,206 of CAEGAE010003510.1, forward strand.
TGTAATGCCGTGTATTGTTGGCACCATTGTATGGCTTGGCCTGGTCAGTATGTGCCAGTCTGTGTAAAGTCTGAAGTATGACAGTCAAAGTGGAATAAACTGAATAAACAAAGAAGCGGCCTGGAGTGTATCGAAACACGCGTCGGACAGTTTGAAGCTCCCCGCGTTAACCCAGTGCGGCCTTCTACAACACCATTAGTTTGTCGCGCATCTACGGTGTTTAATGTATAACCTGATCAAGAAGAGGTACACACATCGCCTAACAGAGCGAAACGAGAGACCCTGTTTTTAAAACTGAGCTTAATGCATAATCCAGTATCAACTTTCCAGAAGCAAGTAGGTGGGGATAGTTTGAAAAAGGGGGTTAAGTTGTGACCAGAGCAAATATCCTATGAGGACTTTTAACAACATCCACGTTCCACTTCAAATATTTAATTTTGACACAGTCGGTCCATACGTTGGACAGCTTCTTTCCTCTTCATGACTGATGAGAGCAGTGGAGATAAAATGTTACACAGCCGCAGTGGAGCTCGATTAGGGTCTAGACACTTTCTGCTTATTCCGTTAATACAAGCGAACGCTAAAGCCTCGTTCTAGCATCGTTTCATGCTTCACCGTCTTATAAATGACAGGTGGATCTTCGCTGGCACATTTGAGACACTCGTTCTCGACACTTTAAAGGTGCCTAACAATGAATGGCAAATAAAAATGTAAAAAATATTCTTACAATAACAATTAGGAAAACGTTTGTACTGCACTTTGAGTATTTATTCAGTGTTGTTTATGTAGTGGGTAAAAAACAATGTTTTACTATTTAAATATGCCAGGAACGACAGCGTAAAACATACAAATCAACAAAGTACGCAGTCGAGGCCACAAATGGCATGCAACTGAGTTTTTTGTGTTGTTTGTTTTTATGGTTACTTTATCAGTTTTTTACATTGATTTTACTGGTTCATTTATTTTTGCATTATTATTCGACTAGACCGCAAACAGTGCCCATTGTTTTTAAAACCGCGTTTACCAAAGTGAAATAGACTAAAGTCTTCTCGGTTTAAAGTGCTGAGCTTTTCTATTTTAAATAATGTGTCAATTGCGGCGAGAAACCTCAATAAGCTGTTAACATTAATAACTTTACGGAATGTTGGTGGATCTTTTTCCCCCAATTTCTCTTTTAAAAGACTTATTGCAAAGTGAAAGTGAAAAATAAACTCTCTCTAAAGCCACCACGCCTACGCTCGGGAGCATTCCAAAATGTTTTGGTCTTATGCCAACACCAGATCACTCGAAGGAACGCTCTTGCAAGGCATAAAACACTGTTTTCAGCTTTTCAGCAGTCTTTACCCCCTTGGAGTCCTGCGGAAGTACCAGAACGGTGTTCTTCTGGGCCCACCGGGGATCCGTAGTGTTCTCCAGATGCAGCTTGACCACCACCAGATGTTCCTCCCTCGCGGCCAAGCGCAGTTGCAGGTTTACCTTTTGGTCATTGACGTCAACCCACTTGTAAAGGTAAAAGGTAAAGGTAAATTTATTTATATAGCACATTTTCAGCAACAAGGCCATACAAAGTACTTGTCAATCAGCACGCTATACAGCTCTGGAAAAAGAGACCGCTGCAAAACTATCAAAACAGTTCTCTGATTTTACTCTTTTATTCTATGAACTACTGACAACGTATATTAGTTCAGTATTTATTTGCAGAAAATGAGAAATGGTAAAAAAAAAAAAAAAAAAAAAAAAAACAAGAAAACAAAAAAGATGAAGTGCTTTCAGACCTCAAGTGCAAAGAAAACAAGTTCATGTTCATTTAGAAGCAACAACACTAATGTTTTAACTCAGGCAGAGTTCAGAAATCAGTATCTGGTGGAATAACCGTGATTTTTTTAATCACAGCTTTCATGTGTCTTGGCATGCTTTCCACCAGCCTTTCACACTGCTTCTGGGTGACCTTATGCCACTCCATTGAGTAGAATGAGGTGTACTTGGGTTGGAATTCAACTGAGACTGGACTGGAGTGGCTGTCATACATGTAGAGATGCTGATTTTTAGAAAACCGTTTAGTGGTCTCTCAATTTTTTCCAGAGTTGTACAGAATGCGGGACAGCGGCGGCGTCGTGAGTCACAGTGAGCCTCTGGACCCGGTCACCCGAGTTGGGGGCAGCCCCTGTCTGGTGGAGCGCCTTGACCAGTGCGTTGTTTCAGCCGCATCACCTGGACACAAAGTAAAAAAATAAATAAATAGAAAGATATTAGATCACTCTTGCTGGAAAATTGAAAAAGTTCGATTAAGCCGTCTAGGGCCCTCTAGGGCCTTATCGAACCTTTTTTTTTTCTACGCATGTTTATCTCATTACATAATTTCAATCACTTTGTCGTAAAGTCGCAGAGTGTCTGCATTACAAACAATATCATGACCTGTATTTCACTGCCAACAAGTACTTTCAAATCTGCAAATGAGTGTTAGCTAACGGTATGAGTATGTGAAAAACAGTGGCAGTGGTTAATAGTTTCCTGTGATCGGCTTTCCCCTTTTTATCATCCGGGCGCGGCCCCTCTGGACCCAAAACCCCCTCCACGAACTCATGTGGGTTCCTTAACAAGAAGTTACTTAAAAAAATAATCCTCAACAGTATCGTTTTGGACGTAATCGTAGTTTGTTGGATGATCTAAATTTATATAGGAAGTGTCGCCTTGTTTTACAGCGCATTAGTCATTCGTGTATGATGTTTAAAAATGTTTCAGTGAATTAAGGAAAATACAGCTAAAAAGAATGCTCTGTATTTTAAAATGGATAAATTCAGCTGCTTCCATCTTATTGTATTTTTACTTGTTTTTACAGAAATAACTTCCTGGTTCATTTAACTGAAATACCTTTTGCTTTATGGCATGTATTTTTCTTATTAATCCTTTGTTACATTTGACGAGCTCATCTGCAAAAATCACACTCTGTCTAAAAATAATTTCTTTGCATAGCTACTTTGATGAATCTGAAAAATATATTCAATTTCAGAGATGCATTTGCCAGTATATACATTCATTTGAATTCAGTAAATTGAAATAAACTGATTCAAAGACATCTGTCTTTCTTCAAAATGGTATAAAAACAGATTTAATGCTGAACAAAAAGAGACACGTCCCTTACATAGCAGCAGAGCGTAGTGATTCAGGTTTTCAGCAGGCCCCAAGAAGACACACACACATAAACATAATTATATTATAAATATAATTATCATCATTAAAAATGAGTCACACTGTTGGTTTTGGGGGGTTTGCAAACACTTGAAAGGGTTTACTACCTTCACATAAACCATTTTTAAGACAATTACTATAGTGGAGAGACAATAGTTGTCCATCCTTTTTTTTTTGCCAAACCAAGCAGAAAACATTCCCTTTCAGGATCCAAGAGCTAAATTAGAAACACGTGTAAAACACTGTTCTAAACAGTGGAACATATACGACTGAGAACCTCTCTTTTTGGATGGAAAGAAAGACGACATAAACAACAGAGGATGTCCAGTTGACATTTCCTTTAGCGTTTAGGATTTTCATGTCCTGCATGACGGATCACAAAGTCATTCAAACTGCTGCTTGCGTGATTCGAGCCAAATAACACAACAGAAAAATATTCACGCAAGACTTTTGGGCTTCAAATGTTTACACGGTAGGTTTTTTATAGGTTTTATGTCCAACATATGGACGCAGTAACACCATACCATTACACAAAACAAACAGATGTCACCTCAAATGACCCTTGAACCGCAGCACATGCATCCCTGCTCAATACATTGGGAAATATTGTGACTCTACATTTAAATAGCTAAATGTCAAAGACTATAAACAGGCGAAAGCCAAACAAGCAAACAACAAAAGCCCCAAAAACGAATCAAAACAAAACAAACAAAAAAAAAACAAAAAAACACCCGGCTACGCTGCACCTTTCACCAGCCAACATGATGTCATTAACCGTCACTTCCCCCTCGTAATCACAAAACATGTAATCACAATAGAGAGGGCCTGTTTCTTACTGTATTTGGGCATCATCATGTGAGATCTTCACTTTAAGACGACGATATTGCTGAATCATAGCGAGGTTTCCTTTCATTTCCAAAAATGACTCGTTCGGGTCTCGGATGACACTTTCACATCGTCATCCGACTGAATATCTATAATAATAATGTTCAGATCCCCGCCGAAGAACCCTCATATTGAAGATGAGCTGCTAAGAAGTGATCCTCTGTCAAAAGTTTAGACGCGTTTGAAATTGTCACCAAAATAGGCTCTGATGGCCTGATTGGACAGAGCAAATTTAAATAGGAGGAGTCATAACTGAAAACTGTCAACAAAAAAAAAGAAAAAGAGAAGAAAGAAAGAAACTGGGAAAAGAAACCATCTTGACGCTACGTGACTGTGTGAATTTCAGCAAATGGAGGATCTAGTCCATAGAGCACAGGCCCCTCGCAGCATGCGCATACGACGTTTCATCAACTCCTTATTCATCACATGGTAAAATAAGCTAACCTTGTACTGTGGTGACGTTACAGAGCTTTTCTCCTTTCTGTTTCTGTTTTAGCGTCACCCTCTTGTGGTCATATGTGGTATTACCCCCAAAAAACTGTTTTATGTTATATTTATAAAACCTATGTGTTGATAAAAATAATAACTTTCCACTTATTCTTCATGTATTACTTGCGGAGGAGTTCAAATTTAGCTTTTCTTCTGAATCAAGGAAGAAAAGCTAAGTCACCTTGAGATGTCACTGTTGGAGTGTTCTTTATCTAATCAGTCTATAGGCTTCTCCTTTTATTTCAGCGTGCTATTTTTGTTTTATTGTCCATTAATTTGACTAAATAAATTAGAACAAAGTGACTTCAGATTCAGTCAAAATAGACAGTGCAATTGTATTCAGTCCATACCGCACCTAATGCGGAGTTTTTCACCGCATTAGGTGCAAAACTCTATTAAATCATGGGCATTTTAGACTGGATGTTTCTTCAACATATTAGAAACTAAATTTTTTTCCCCCATTCAGTTTTGCAAAACACCTCAAACTTTTTCAGATTGGATGAAGAGAGTCTGTGAGTAAAAAAGTGTCACATCTTCCTAATGTTACTCAATTGGATTTAGGTCCTTAGTTTGACTGGGTAATTCTAACATATGAATATGCTTTGATCAATGTTTAGGGTTATGGAAGGTGCACTACTGCCTCACTCTCCTTTGCAGCCTCCAAAACGTTTTCCTCTTCCCATTGACTCTAGCACTAATATCAGTGTGAAAATGGAGCCCAGGCAAAAACTTGATCCGTATGTCAACACCGTGGTAAAGTCCTCTAAGGCACCTGTCAGAAATCAAGCCCCTCTTTCTGGATGCCACTTAGACAGTCATCCATGCTTTTATCACCTCACGCATGGATTATTGCAACTCTCTTTTGACTGGAATTATCTGGGTTTCCCTCTCAAACCTACAGTTGATACAAAAGCTACTGCATATCACGGGCAAATGTAAAATTTTACTCTAAAATTAGAGTAAAATTATTTTAATTGTTAAGTCTTGTATAGGGTTTAACCCAATATATTTGTTTGAGTTACTTCACCCTAACATGCCATCGCATGCTTATGTCTAGTGACCAAATACTTTCAGTCTGAAGGTCTCAAAAATATGTTATAAAGCCATGAGACTTTGTTGTTTTGGATCCTAAAAAGTAGGATGAACTGCAGCTGTAGATTAGGAAGGCTCTGTCTCTTGCTGTTTTTAAAACTCAATTTAAAAACACACATTTTCTTCTAGGTTTCAATCCAGTATGAGTTGTCATCTGTGTCTTTTTCTTTTACCCTTTATATGTATTTATTTGAAATTATGAGACATTTTTGTTCGAGCTGCGTCTTTAAAATGATGTTCAAAATAGCAGGCATACAAAATAAAGTTTGCATTAAAAAATACAAAAATAATTTATGCATTTAAAAGAAATTAGAGCTATTGCCTTGCAGCAAGAAGGTTCTGGGTTCGATTCCCGGCCCGGGGTCTTTCTGCACGGAGTTTGCATGTTCTCCCTGTGCATGCGTGGGTTCTCTCCGGGTACTCTGGCTTCCTCCCACAGTCCAAAAACATGACTGTCAGGTTAATTGGCCTCTCCAAATTGTCCCTAGGTGTGAGTGTGTG
>CAEGAE010003515.1:0-16550 GCA_903067095.1 Girardinus metallicus
CTTCTATGCACCACAAATCTGGAACAAACTTCCAGAAAACTGTAAAACAGCTGAAACACTGAGTGCCTTTAAATCTCGATTAAAAACCCACCTGTTTAGAGTTGTTTATGAAACATAATCAATTATGAATTTAATGATGGCACTTGACTTCATGTAATGTTTTGATTGTTGATTCTATGTTGCATGACTTTGTGTTTTTATGTTTGTTATGATGTAAAGAACTTTGAAATGCCCTGCTGCTGAAATGTGCTATACAAATAAAATTTTATTTGATTTTGATTTAGCATAGGAATTAGTATTCTTGGCAGCATTACAGCGTGAAGACTAAAGAACACTTCAACCAATTAGAGAAAAGGTTATTTAAAAGTATAAGTCAGGGGATGGATACAAAGCATATCTTAGGTACTGAACATCACTGGATTTCATTTAAATTCTTCATGAACACATGGAAGGAATATGACTCATATGTAAATCTGCCTACATTATACCATCCTTGCAACCTGAGTTTCATGAACTATAGGACTGCACAAGTTGAAATTTTGAAAATAAATTTTCTTCACGGAAACACGTCAATGTAAAAAAAAAATCACATTTTTGTGCTACAATGATGTGGCTTTTCAGCCTTATTGAAATAGATGTTGTTTGCAGAACTGCAATGAAAGCACGTTTTCAGATCATAAAAGTCACATGATCAACAGCCCAATGTTATCACTGCTGGAAACAGTCAAGAAGATGACAGGAAGTAGTGGTAGAATGATGGTTTGTTTTTGTTTTTTTGGACTAAGTGCAGCCGGCTCCACCAGAGCTCTCACAGCATCACACAGTTCATAAAAAGCTGTGTCATTCCAACGTGTTGAATCCATAACTCTTCTGTTAAATCCTAATTTCCCCAAAACGCCGCATACGTACGGGTTTGTTGCTCCAACGCCTGAATAAGACGCCGACGTCTCCTCTGATTGGCTAGATGATGATGCGCTCTAGCACGGCTAAATTATGAATATGTATCACGTAGCTGTTTGCGTCCATCGCTGCCATGACTTTTAATGACTTCCTGCATGAGCTAGCTTATTCACATGTGATTTTACCTTCATTTCTTATGTAATGGAAACACCACAATTGCGAAATTGTGGGGTTTTTTTTCAACATTAGCAAAATATAGACAAAGATTTGTGATGGAAACACAGCTAGTGATGCAGAGCAGAGCTCCAACCTGTAACTGTAAATGTGTCATTTGTGCACAGGAACAGGATCTGCAGGATCGCTATGTGTTACTGATATGACTGACTGACTGACTGCAGAGGTCCTTGTGTCTCCATCTGAATGAGGCCTTTCATATCACAAACATTCCCATGTTCATACAGAAAGCCTGAGAGGGCATTTGTTCTCTCATGAACTTTTTTCTCCGTTATTTTTTGGCCATATTCCATCACTCCACTCAGTACTGTTCATTCAGTATTGTAGAAATAAAGTAAAGTTTGACTAAAGCACTTTCTAGCTCTGGAATCATGTGGGCGAAATAATAAGGATTATGGAAAAATTTTTACTTTTTGAGAGTTGGTTTAAAATTGTACATGTAGATTATTTTGTTAGCTTTTGAAGGACAGACAAAACATCCCGAGATGTATGCAATAGTCTAATATTTTTGTTGTTTATGCCCTACAAAAATGACAGAGAAACTGAAAAATATGACTTTGGAAAAGGTGGAAATGTTTTGTGTATGTGCAAGCCTTGGACAAAGTTAACATTCTGATGTGCTTTTCTATAAAGAACAAGCAAAAATATATTTTAATTTATTGTAGCATAAGACGGCAAAGTGGGTTTTAATTGCAAGTGGTTTAGTATTGATCTAAAATTAAAAAGCAATTGAGAAAAATTGAAGCAGAAAAGGACAGAAGCAACGTCAGCTCTGTGTTTGTTTTTTGTTTGTTTTCATGTGTACCATGAAAATATCAGGAGTCGATTTCAGCCCGAAGAATTAAGACTAATAAATTCAGACCAGTCTAACAGATTCCACCCAGGAAACTCAAAATTGCAAATGAGTGAAAAAACACAGACAAAGCAAAAAAAAAAACAAAAAAAAAACTGCACAACTGCAACAACAATGTTGGAGTTTAACAGCACAAAAAGGAACACTGGAAATTCCAAATTTTATTGTGCTGATGTTTGTTAAAGAGTTTCTTTGTTCGCAAGAAATGAACGTTCTGTAATTTCAAAGAGAATTGGTTTGCTTGATGCTGCAGGATTTCTGTTGTAGGTGGGTTTTGCAGCGATGCTGCCTCCTGCTGGTTCGTTGTGGCCGCTGCATGTCTGACCCTGTCTCTATCTGTGTGTTTCAGTCTGGGAGTTCTTGTCGCCTATGCAGCCAACCACAACATCAGCACTCAGATCAAAAGCACCCGAAGACTCATAAACACCAACATGAGGGACCTGAAGACATTCGCTAACAACACCCCAGCGGTATCCTGTTTCTCTCTCGCTCACACACACACATCCAGACAGAGAGTTTCATGTAAGACAATAATATTTCATGTTAGTGTGTTTCCTCCCGCAGCAAATCGACTACCTGACAGCCCAGTACACCACTGCCAAGAACAAAGTCCTGTCAGACCTCGACAGTAAGATTATTAACATTATTATTTTTTGTAACATCTCTGGCTTTAATATTTATGTTGTCCTAAACCTGATGTGTGTGCCTGTGTGTGTGCGTGTGCGTGGGCGTGTGTGTGTGTGTATGTGATGATGCCAGACATCGGACCTCTGCTGGGAGCCAGAATCCACAGCCATCTGGAGAAAGAGGTGGTTCCTGCGCTGGACGTCGCCCTTCGAATGGCAGGAGGTGACCCATTTTCATCGGACGTTATTGATTATTAACACGAGTAATCGCGTTCAATCAAATCCTCACATCGTTGCTTGTGCTTCCCTGTTTCCATGGTTCCCCTTTTTCATTTCTTTTAACCTGAAGCAAAAGTTGAGAGTGCTATTAAAGGTAAAGGAGGCAGATGTGGGTCCAGTGGTGCCGTGTTTGTGTTGTGTTTGTGGGACTGTTAGAAACTCAGTGCAGTCTTCATGTTTGTTTTGGAGGTGCATCTAAAAAAATGAAAATCATTAAAACTTTGTTTTCAATAATGCAATTTATAAAACAAAACCATATTGACATCTTCCTAACATTTTTTTTATTTATTTATTTTTTTACCTAATTCATCTTTTGACAAAAAATGACTTGGGCCATTATTTTAGGAATGTGACTATGTGTCATATTGATTCATTACAAAATATTTTTTCTGTTAATTTTGATGATTATTGCTTATAGTGAATGGAAACCCAAATGTAGATGTCTAAAAATAAAACTTTATTAAATATTATGAATAGAAAGGATTGCACTTGGTAGAGGCTCCTTTTGCCTAGATTATGACCTTTGCTTCACAATCCTCTTAAGGTTGTGTTTCAACAGCCTTTCATCAAAGTTTTTCTTTCCACTAAATTTTCCTGTGAAGCTTCTTTAATAAAGCAAGTTGTCAGTGACTAGCTATATGTTTTTTTACTAAAGTCATATTGTAAATTCATTAAAACTAGATTTGAGTACACTATATAAACTATAATCATCAGAATTACTAGAAATAGTTCATAATTATTAATTGTTTGTAATTAATTTTATATATCATCACCTTCATAAATTAATGGCCTAAGCCAAAAAAAAAGAAAGACTTAATTTCTGGAAGGTGGTGATAGGTGTTATGAATTTCATGATTTGAACTGTATTAATAAAATAAATGATATTCAGATTTCTGTAGATTCACCTGTATATGTTTTATATGTTGGTTGTGGATTTTGTGGTCAGTGTGCTGAGTGTAGTTTAATAAGGACTAAATGTGGTTTCTGACTCGGTTCTGCCTCTCTGATGGGTTTTTTTTTTTTAGCCATGCGGGAAACCAAAGAAGCTCTGGAGAACGTCAGCTCCGCGCTGGAGATCCTTCAGGAGGGAATGGGAAAGCTCCAGGCCAGCCTGGCCGGGGAGCGCTCCTCTCTGTCCAACACCCTGTCGGACCCGGCCTGCACCAACGGAGCTGTTTCCCCCACCTGCAACACGATCCGCTCCACCCTGCCTCAGCTCGGAACCAACGCCGACTTCTCCAAGGTCAGGAGAAATACTTTTATACTAGAGGATGTGATTCCTACATCAGACATGTCATAAGTTTACAGTGAATTTTTCTATTTATACAGTAAAAATTCACATAAACCTGGAAAAGTGTATTTTTTCCATCAGAAATATGTGCTGAGCTTGTCCATTAAAGGGGCAGTATTATGAAAAATTGACTTTATTGAGCTTTGCCTAATGTTATAATGTTATTCCCTCATGAAAAACATACCTGGAGTGTTGCCTTGGCAACCATTCAGCTGTGCAAAATACCTTAGTCCCGCCTTCAACTTGTAGCTCCTCCGTGCAGCTGCAGTTTCAGAGCTTCTGCCTCACGGAGCAGCCCTCCTCCGTGACTCTCCCACTCAGCTCCTTCAGACTAGCCAGCAGCAATTAGCAAACACTTGGTGGAATTGTTTATCTGCTGAGCTCGTTATACGAGCTAATTCTCAGTGCAGCACTGGTAAAAACTTTGTTAAAGGGTTAATAGAGGAGCCATGTTGTGATGACTTCCTGAAGGCGGAGTCTCAGAAAGAGCAGGAGTTTTTAAAGAGACAGAGGCCTAGTTTCAAGACGCTAAATGATGAAGTCAAACTAGATATGTTTATAAGCATTTTTATAAACAACTGGGGGTAACTTAGCTACTGCACTTGATTGTGATATAAATTGATTCTATGTGGCTGGTAAGCACATAATGTTGCCCCTTTAAACATTGTAACTTTAAAATTAGAATAAAAACCTTTATTTCTCCTGTTAACTCATGTCTTTTTTCTGTTCTCCCTTTCAGCTTCCAAATGTTAACGAAGCCTTGACCAACATAAACACTGTACTAAAAATAGATCTCAGCAACATTGTCCAAAAGGTAACTGTTTGTCCCTGAGCCATCAGCGGCCTGCAGTTCAGTATATGACCTGATGCCGCTTTTCTTTTTTCTTTTCTTCTTCTGTTTTTTAATGAATGCCTGAAGGGTTACGCCTCCTTTAATGACACCCCAGCGATGGTGAAAGAACAGACCAGGAACATCGTCACAGGTAAACACACATCCCTGTGTGTTTGAGTGTGGTTGAATGAGATCAAAATGAACGTTGACTAAATGTTTCTCTCTTCGTTCACATTCATGCCATTAAATGATGAACCACAGCTCTGCCTCGTAAGTCATGCTCTTACGGATGCTTTTTTTTCCCCTGATCCCTTTAAATATGCATATTCAGAAAACTTTTCTAAATTGGCTGAACTTTATAATCTCAGTGTGAGAATAAAGAGAATCGATTCAGGATGAAATGAACTACTAAGATAAGCCAAAAAAATGTTAACATTGATTATATGTAAATATGTATTGATTTTATGATATGTATTTCTCATTTAGTACTGTTATTTTGTGTGTTTCTTTTTATCGTTTGTGTTTCAACATCAACTTACCAATGGGACTAGAGATGGAAATTAACCACATGGGTAAAATTCTGTGGATTTACAACTAAATGTCCATTAATATATTTGCCTCCATTTTCAAAAATAAACTGGAATCTAAATTTATAGATCATACACTAAACACGACAATTATAAGGTCATCTGGACATCATTCTTCTACCCTACACAGATACAGCTGGCCTAACTTATGCTGAATCTAATGCTAAAGTATTCACACCCCTTTACCTTCACTATAATCACAGCCATCATCTGGTTTTATTGGGATTTTATGTGATTTATATAACTGTGAGGTGAAAGAAAAATGGGTTGCCACTTTGTTTTACGTGTGTGGCATGCATTTGTATTCAGCTCCCTTGAATCAACGCTGTAAAGAAACCTCTGCTGTAAATCTTCCTTTATTTTTAACGTTTTCTCTTTTCAGACCAACTCAACCTGAGTCAGATTGGATAGAGAGCATCTTTGAATATCTTGCCATAGAGTCCTAGTTAGACCTAGGACTTTGACTGGGCCATTCTGGCACATTATTATTGACTTGTGCTCTCTTCTTGCCTTGCATTTAGATCAGATTCCCTGACCCGGGTGACAGAAAGCGTCCCCAAATGCATAATGTTGTCACGATTATGTATTAAGGACGATGTGAAGTGTTAGCTTATCTTCGTGAGGAAGAGTAAATGTGCTTAATTTGAAGTGGTTCTCTGTGTCAATGTGTGTTGCTGCAGGAGTCAAAAGCATGCTGGATAAGATTGGAAATGAGATCACCGGTTTCTCCAAGATGTTCCCAGTGGAATCCTCTCTCGCCAATTTCACCATTTTTCTCAACGACAGACACAAGTTCATAGAGTCGTTTTACCCCCAGGTGGACCAGATGGATTTCTACCGGTTGGTGACACGTGATCCCATGACATGTTGAAACTGGCTTTGATTTGCTCAGTGACAGCAATAACCTATCAACCATTTCTTTATATTAAACATCTGAGTTTTTTCAGTATTTTTTTTTCAATTGAGACTCACATAATATTCTGGCTTTTGGTTTAGGAAGTAAAGCGTGTTAAACTTGTGTCTGTGCTGCAGGTGGATTGCCTGCGTGGCCGTTCTCTGCACCGTTGTCTTGATTCTGGCCTTCAACATGCTGGGCCTGCTCTGCGGCACCTGCGGCTACGACAAGCAGGCCACCCCGACCACACGCGGCTGCCTGTCCAACACCGGCGGAAACCTGCTGATGGCGTACGTTGTCATAGCAACACACCAACAGATTTATATCAGGATGAGCTTTGAAGCGATTGTGACAATTTACCTTTAATAGAGCAATATTATGGAAAATTAACTTTTTTGAGTTTTACATCATGTTACAATATTACTCCAGCATCAAAAACGTACCTGGAGTGTTGCCTTAATTATTTCATGCATGTCTGAGAAATCTTTAATCTCCATGGCAACCATTCAGCTGTGCAAAACTCCTGGGTGGAACTAGCCACCTTTGAGAGGAAGCTGCTCCTCAGAGCTGCAGTTTCCAAGCTTCCAAGCTCCTTCAGACTAGCCAGCAGTCTGTTGGAACTGTACATCTGCTGAGCTCATTATAGGAGCTACTTCTCAGTGAGCGCTGGTAAAAACTTTTTTTTTTTTGTTTTAAAGATTTTTTTGAGGCTCTAGTGGCCTTTATTTGAAAGTAGCTTGACAGGAAATTAGGGATTGAGAGAGGGAGAAGACATGCAGCAAATGTCGCCAGGCCGGGAATTGAACCTGCGACTACCGGCATGAGGACTAAAGCCTCCATATGTGGGTTGTGCTTTGCACCTGCGCCACCACAGCACCCCGGTAAAAACTTTGTTAAAGGATTAAAAGAGGAGAGATGTTGAGATGACTTCCTGAAGGTGGAGTTTCAAAAAGAACATGTTTCTTAAAGAGACAGAGACCCAATTTCAAGGTTTTAAATCAGAAAATAAAATTTCTTTTAAGTCATATTTGACATATGTAGCACTTAATAACATCTGAAGTTAACGGAGTTAATTGATCATGCTGTAAAATGGCATCAAGTGCCTGAAAAACATATAATAGTGCCACTTTAAATCTGCTCCAAACTCAGTTTTTAGGCCACAGTCTTCAGCTGTAACAGTCAAAACGACCCAGGCTTACCCATCAATGGTCTTAAAAATGCTGGTGTTTTTTGTTGTTGTCAATAAATGACAAAAACTAAAAAAGAAAAAAAAAAAGAAATATGACTTGTAGATTTTTTTTAAAGATTGACAGTTGTTTAATGGATAAACATATTTTTCAAAAATGTAATATTGCCTCCAAAATGTTCACCATTACAGTTGCTTTTTCTGACCTTTTGTCTTTTTTTTTTTTTAGCAACCAAATTACAGACAAATTGAATAATTAATAAACGTGTGTTTTAGAGGTTATTTTGATCTTCTTCTGTTCAGAGGTGTGGGATTCTCCTTTATCTTTGCCTGGGTGCTGATGGGTCTCGTTACCACTCTGTTTGTTGTTGGAGGCAACGTGGAGAAGCTGATATGTGAACCTCTGGCCAACCGACAGCTGTTCAAGGTACTGAAGACAGAAATCTCCCTTCAGGAACCTTGAGTTTCTTCCATATCTGTTTTCTTGTGATATCTGATCAGAATAGTGATGCACAGTGAACTAAATTGTTACTCCGTTGGTTCACATTTGTGTTTGTGCAGATTATCGATACACCATTCCTGGTTCATCCTGAAAAAAGGAATTTTCTTCCTGGGATGCTATTCCAGAATCCAAACATTGACTTGACCCTGGGCAGCATGTACAGGTGCAGAAAACGCTCCTTTCTTTCATTTGAATGCAGTCCTGAAGAAACAAGGACATATCTAAGCACCAAAGTTCAAAAATTTGCAAGAAAACACTCAGAAATTGTTGAGATTAATCTCGGAAATCTTCTAGAAGCAATTTGGAAAAATGGGAAGTTTTTCCAAATAAATTTACAACTTTTCAAACTCAGAAAATGTTTAGAAGTCAAAAGTTTTTTACTTTTGAAACTTTAGAACATTTCTGGGGTTTTTTTCCTCTCAAAATTTTACTTGTGCAACTCAGAAATATCCCTGTGTTTTCTAGAAATTTCTGAGGTTAATGTCAAAATTTCAGATTTTTTTCTAGCAAAATGTACTAGTCCTTTTCTCTTTTTTCTATCTACAATGGCCCTAAAACACAATTATACATTCCTTCTTAATAACTACTCTGATTTTCTTTCAAGTCCTGGATTTTTTTTTTCTTTTATGTAAAACATAAATGTGTAGGTTTGATGTATGAGTGCTATTTAGCAGATAAAACAAGTGATGCTGTAATCTGGATTTGCACATTATTTTAATATCTCACGATACTGGTCAAGAAATCTTCAAAATCGCCTCTGAAAGTCTGAAAAATGGAAACTGAGGTCCCTTGTGTAATGATAAGATTTGCCCACCAGGGAGTGCTACGAGAACAACGGTCTGTATCATGCTCTGCAGCTGGAGAACATCTTCAACATCAACTCGTTCCTAAACAGGACTGTGGTGAGTGCTGGTGTTTCAGTCTGTGGGTCTGGGTTAGGGCAGTGCAGCAGTGATCTGTGTCTGCTTCACAACAGTACAACAAAGATCTGGCCAAAGTGTTGGAAGGAGTCCAGGTGGACCTGAGGGACATCATGCTGCTGGACCAGGCCGGCAGAGACAACCTCATGAACTTTGCAAACTCAGGAGTTGGAGAAATCGACTATCTGGCTTACCTGGCTGAGGTGAGCTGCGTGTTAAAAACTATATTAAAAATACTGTCTGGTTAAATTAGTTTCTTTTTTCTTCTATCTCACTGTCAGGTGAAAAACAGCATTTTTATAACTGTCAACATATTTATGGCTGAATTTAACTGCATCATTGCTACTTGTTGATAAACTTAGGAGGGTAAAATAGAAGCTTAGTGCTGTTAATAATAGCTGTGTCTGACCGCCCCCTATTACAAACAACAGCTGTGGTAGTTTGCAAATGATGTTAAATGATGCCCTTAGAGGCAACTGTTGCTGACCATGAATCCGGGCCAAAACGACCCTCAAAATATGAGTTTGAGTCCTGCAAAAATAAATGTGATTAGCTGGCAATCTGTAAGTGAATATCCTGGGAATGACAAAATGTAAACATTGAGAGCTCAAACTCTGCATGCCTCAGTTAGTAACTTAAAGCTGCAGTATGTAACTTTTGTAAAAAAAAAAAAAAAAACAATAAAAAAACCCAGAAAAAATATGTAAATACTTATTTGCTGAGACTGTCAAAATGTCATGGCAGCACGGTAAGAGACAGATAATCTGAAAAAATCAAGCTCCTCTGCCTTCTCCCATTGCTAACTAGAAACAACCAATCAGAGCCAGGAGGAGGGTCTTAGCGCTGTCAATCATGCCCGTGTACAGGCTGCTCCTCCATCCTCATTGCCCCCTCCTTCCCCTGTTGCAAATACTAATGCTAGTTAGCATAGCCACCGATGACGGTGGATAAACAGTTTTTCTGTAACGGTGAGTTGTTTCTCCACCATTTGCATGTAGCATTTAGCAGCATGTTCACAATGTTGATTGACAGCGCTAAGCCCCTCCTTCTGGCTCTGCCTGGCTGTTTTTGGTCAGGAGCTGTGAATTTCTTCAGGCCATAGCATCACAGGTAGGAGGTGGAGGGATTGATATTTTCTAGGATTATCTGTCTCATATTACATGATGACATAGTGACAGTTTTAACAAATATGTTAAAAAAAAAGCATACTTTTTATGAAAGTCACATAGTACAGCTTAATTTAGATAGAGCTATATAAAACTGATTTTATAAAGTATCAATTATCTCTTTTATTTAGATATGTGGGCAAACTCTCACCACTTCAGCAGTAACAGCCAAATAAAGACTCATTTGTTCCTCTTGTTGATCACAAAGATTTGGATTTTTGTTGAAGTCATTAATAAAAGGATAAAACTGTTTTCAGGTGAATAAGGGAGTCACTATTGTGGATCTGCTGTCTTTCTGCTCTGATCTGGAGGATCAAGCCGACCAGCTGGTGAGTCTTGACTTCACAGCTGGTAACCCTTACACCAGCAACAGCCCTGCTCTCATTATACAACAAACTAATCTCTGTAGATCTGTAGACACACGGAGGGAGAAACAATTACTTAATTCATTTCTTCCTAAATGATTTGTGGATCGTGTTTTTAAAGCCCCGTGGAGCTTTGGAGAACGCTCTGAAGGGACACGCCAGCAGCATCAGAAGCATCCACAGGGAGCAGGTGGTGCCCATGGAGCAAGCCATGGTAAGGTTGTTGCTAGGTAACCAAAGAGCGATTGAGTTAGTTGATGCCACCAGCCTTGCTTAGCTCGCTGTGAGAAGTTGAGAAGCTAAAGCCTTTGCTCTGCCTACATCCTCCACAATGCTGTGCGGTTCTGACTCGGAGTTCAGTGAATATTCTATATATTGAATATTCTGACAGATGTATTATCTATTTATATTGATCACAATATATATTGTTACTGATTTATTATCCACAAGTACGTCCAATACATTGCAGTCACTTTACATTGCAAACCCCTCTAAGTTTCTTCTAACTTCTCCTTCCCTCCCTCTCTGTTCCCGTGGTAACAGAAATATGTCCGAGCGCGGGTAAGCTGCTGCATGGTGCCTTCTGTCTGTGCTTGCTGTAACATTGTGGCTCTTGTGTTCCTGCGACAGTAGCAGCATGTTTATAATTGTGTTGTTGCCCCTTTATTCGTATGCAGTGTCCATGCCTGATTTAGTTATATGTTGCACCAGGGATGCATTGATCCACTTTTTTTGTGTCCGATACCGATACCGATATCTGAGGTTCAGTATCGGCCAATACCGATTCAATACAGAAGAATGGTACTGAATTGACTTAAAATGTTTCTTATTTTAAAAGCACACATAATTATACTTAATTACTAGTTTATTTGATAACTTTGCCTCAGAACAGAACTCTAAAATACACCAAGCTTCACAAGCTTGGTCAAACATGTAAAAACAATGTTAATATGTTCAGTCAGTTCAATAACAAGGAGGACAGCCAAAGTAAAATAAATTATAAAGAAACTGAAACTGACAAAAACAATAGACTGACTACCTTAGTCAAACATGGAAAAAGTAAACTGCAACGAACATTACTTCAAATGGTTCAGAAAGTGCAATTCGGAATTCTAAGTGTAATGTAAAATATACAATAATAATCTTTCAGTATCAAGACCTATGCGGAACTGTTTGTTTTTGTGTCTTGTTGTGCAGAGCACCCTGAGCCAGGGCATCAAGCTGCTGCAGAAAATGTCCAACGACCTGCCTGTGAGTAAAACTGTCCACATAAAACACCTTTTCAGCTGGAAATCAGTTGATTTTGTTCATATGAACTGATTCTTCTTTGTGTCTCAGATGAAAGTCACGAACATCCTGAGCGCCATCGATGCGGCAGAATATCTCATCACTCAAAATGCCTCACATGTGGTGAAACAGGTACAAACCTAAGCAAAACTTTGGAAATAGGAACCTGCTGTGGTGCTACTGTTTCATACCGGATCACTTGCAGCACCAATAACTCTATAAAATGAACGTTCTCTATCGTGGTATCACCCATGGAGGGATTTCTTTAACTTAGTTCATTTTTCTGAGGGATACACAGAAAATTTTAGTCATTACATGTTTATAAGAGCGATGTTCCGTTGTCCTTCTATGGAAGAGTGCAGCATCCAGGCGAACATTAAAATACGTTTTAATACAAGTTGCTGCTTTGACGCGACTACAGCACTGACAAAACATATGTACAAAAACCCTCAATAAAACACAAAATTTTTGAAAGTCGGACACCAGACAAGTGAATCACACCTGGTGTAACGCTGAACTGCTGCGGTGAAGCTGCCAGTAGCAGGACCGCGGAGCTGCGCCAAGAAACTAACAGAAACACTGAAGAGAATAAGAACTGCCATCGACACAGCTGTAGCCAAGCATGTTTTAATGTTACACAACACAGTTTTAACAAGTTGCTCAAAGTCTAACTGGTATAGTTGTGCATATAAAGTGTAAAGTTTATGTGACCTTGGGTACAGCTCTTGTTATGTGTGGAAGACCTTAGATCCTCTTTTTACTAGATCACACAGATGAGTTTGTAAAAAAAAATTAACAGAGGCACTGCTGCAAATTACATACAGTTTACAGAGTTCACAAATGCTCTCTGGGCAAAAATAGTCACGATTTATTTTATTGTATAAAAATGACCACACTAAAAACAGGAGTCTATTGGCCCTGGGAACCTTGAAGCTGAAAAAAATAGTTTAAACCCAATTAAATAAAATAAACTGCTTGGGGAGGAATAATAAGAAAACACTAATATAACTAAATAAAGTGCTTCCCAACAAAAACACACTCACACAAAAATCCCTGGTGAATACAGCAAAGAAAAGGAAACTCCCCTTCCACTAATCTCTCCAAACTAAATAAAACAGCTTGGAACCCAGGGACAGCGTAGGTCCCTTTTCTAAAAAAATGAGCTACAGGGCTGAACAATAGGAACTCCCCTTCCCCTAAACAAAACCCGCCAAAAAAAAAATACTTTTAATCCATAACTACCAAAAAGAAATTCTAATCTGAACCGAAAACAAAAGAAACTGAAACAAAACCTAAAACTGAAACAGTCGCAGGCCAACCTACACACAAAAGAGATCAAGTTAGACAAGTAGTCAGATAATAAGAAGAATCGGCCTTTACCTTCTCTACAGTGAAACTGGCCAACGGCTCTCTGTACATAGAACTATGTTACCAAAAATAATCAAGTTGAGGAATCAGAAATAATTCTCAACCCACCTCAAGATCAATGCCAAACATATCTCTCTGCAAGAGTCATCAGCGTGGGATCTGATCTCAGGAATCCACCTGCTTTTAAATGTGAATGCCGATTACCTGTCTCCCCCACAAACCAGCTGCGCTCTGTCACGGCGTCTTCCATATATGGAAGAGTGTGCAGCCGCTTACTTCCGGGATAATATGTCCCAGCTACAATCACCTTCGAGCAAACGCCCCCCAAAGTACTCCCCTTTTGTAAAAATTTCCGCCAGCGCCCCCTGCCGTCCTCTGAACACCCCCGTTGAGAAACGTTGTTCTAGATATTCCAGCATATGTGGTAAAACAAATTGAACAAAAACAGAGCAGTAGCAGTTTCTTTTCTTGGTTTTCTGGGGGATGCGTGAGGAGCAGTGCCTCAACTTCTAACTTTAGGACTTTTTTTTAAAGCCTGAACGGTTTATAGGTGAGAGTTATACAGCTTATCAACTAAAGATTTATCTAAAAATAGTCAGGGTTGGGCTGACAAAAAGGGTGAGAAACAGCAAAAACTCTTAAAATAAGCAATGTACATTTAGAAGGATAACTCTGGGCTTTTGCACCATGTTGTACACATGTTGAAGTAAAATGGCAAAAGTTGTAATAAAATCTATTATTTTAAATAACTATTAAATGTTACATTCTTATTCTACATTGACTACACTGGTCAACAGAAAAAGAATTCTCTGGGGTTTTTCAACTGTTTTAGAGTCATTTTGATGAGCTGAATCCAAGAATCACATTGGTTTTCCTCAATCGGGTCAACTTTCTGAACTATGGAGCAACATGAGCAGGGCCGGCCCAAGCCTCCATGGGACCCTAAGCAAAATTTGGTTTTGGGGCCCTCTAGTTCTGCTAACAATGTGGATGGCTGGAATCAACAGTTAGACAATTAGGTCATCCGCACACCTGCTATAAACGTATTGCATCTCTGATGGTGCTGTTGCATTATACCCCATGCATGTATAATATAGGATACATTTATCAGCCAATTGATTTCTGGGTTAATTTTGGGGGATCGTGATCGGCCAATACTTACACGTGAAGCCCATCTTATCCACTCATCTTATTTTCATCAGCAAAGGTTTAAAAATGAGCCTCTGTCCCCTACTGCTCTGCAGTGAAAAGTTTGACTGACCGGCCCACCAGGTCAGGTCTGCACGTTTACAGTTAACAACACTCACCCCACTGTTGCCAACTCAGTGACTTTCTTGCTACATTTAGTGACATTTCAGGCAAAAAAAAAAATTGGTATCGGCCAAAATCAAAATCGGCTTTTTAAAGATCGGTAGCCGGCCAGAAAACTGCAATCGGTGCAGCCCTACATACAAATTAAATTTATTTCTCTTCAGCGTAACTCCAACAGCTAAAAATTTAATTTACACCAGGTGAGTCTTTCTCTCCTGAGAATGTGGACCGGTACCAGTACCGGGCTGATTCTGAGCCTAATATTAACAGAAATGAACTGATAATCTTACAAAAATGTCATCAATTCAGTCAGAAGATTGGAAATCAAATTAGAAGAAAATCCTGACCTGATTGAGAAAGATGGATGTCATTTATGGATTCAGCTGTGGAAAATAGTCCTAATTCAGTTGAAAAAACATAGACAACTTCCAAAAAATATTTTTTGTGACCTAGTGCTATTATTAAAACCTATTTTTAATGGCATGTTGCTAATAAATAAGAACTGTCTAAAGCTGAAACCTCCGTCTGATCGCTCTGCAGGAGACGAAGGCCTTCGTTCACAGCCTGGTGGGATACTTCAAGCAGTACACTAACTGGGTTAAAAACTCCGTGAGTGTTTTTCTACTCTTTTCTCTGGTTTATTTTGACTTTTCATTTGATTGAGTCAGGACAGGAAAGCAGCACAAAGGCCCACTGTTAACACTAAGCTGGCCTTACTATATAGACAGTGTGCCAGTCCTAATGAACTTCCTGGAGTTGGTTCAGTTGAACAAGATGTTCTGGTGTTGGCAAATAACAACCAGTCCATTGACCTCCATCTGTTGATCTAAGTTGGTTTCAGCAGCAACAGAGCTCCGTACCACCCCCACCCCAACACTCTGGGGCTAAACTGTGCTCGTATTGTGTGTCCTTGTCCCTTGCAGCTATCTGCAGAGGTAGCCCAGTGTAAACCCATCAGCAACATGGTGGACAGCATGGAGATAGTGGGTTGCAGCTTCATCATTGACTCAGTGGTAAGATCTCACTGTGTGTGTTTCTGTGTGTTCGCAGGACGTCAGGCTGCCAGCTGTAGTGATATCAATGGCTCGTTTTGAGCAGAGTGTGTTTTGGGAGCAGGCTGTGTCAGGACAGGAAACTCACACTGAGCCTAGACTGTCCTCTGTTTTCACTCTGGCCTGTTTTAGCTTTATGTTTACAGCACTTATTAACTTTAACATCATGCATCTCCAAAAGTTTTATTTAGTTCATGAAATAAACACTAAAAGGATCCATTTTTTGCAGTTTATGAATGATGCATTTGTTTGTTGTTTATACACAAGCATATCTCTATCAGTTTAACAGTCTACCTCTGTCACTTATTCTTGTCTGTGTGTGTTTTAGTTTCTCACATATAGCTAACCTCAGGAGGTTTAGTTAGTTAGTTATTTAAAAGTCTGGAAAAGTTTGGCATTTGGTCTCGGTGATCATTATTGATGACACAAAAATAATAATTGAAGAAAAATGTTTGAATCAATTCACGTTTTAATGCACATTAAGAAATATTTCCTTTTAACA
The DNA here is from genome assembly GCA_903067095.1 of Girardinus metallicus. NCBI lineage: Eukaryota > Metazoa > Chordata > Actinopteri > Cyprinodontiformes > Poeciliidae > Girardinus > Girardinus metallicus. Next base: position 16,157 of record CAEGAE010003515.1, read on the forward strand.
AAATTACCAGGGTTACCATCAATGGTATTGTCAAGCAATTTCTGTATCACAGATCTAACAGATGTTTTTTTAATAAAATTTTAACAGTTTGTTTTAAACATGCGCTAAACATGTTGCTTTGTAGTTGTTTTGTAAGCTAGCTTTGTAGCGTGTCTTACTAGCTTCAGCAAGCTAGTAAGACACTAGCTACATTAAACTAGTAAGACACTAGCTTCAGTAAGTCAGTAAGACACTAGCTTCGGTAATCCAGTAAGACATGCATTTAAAAAAATTTGTTTTAAAATGCATGTCCTGGTCGAGCCTGGTCTTAAACTCTTTGGATGGATGGATGGATGGATGGATGGATGGATGGATGGATGGATGGATGGATGGATGGATGGATGGATGGATGGAT
>CAEGAE010003519.1:0-16402 GCA_903067095.1 Girardinus metallicus
GCAGTTTCCAAGCTTTCGCCTCACAGAGAAGCCTTTCGCCATGACTCCCCTCAGCTCCTTCAGACTAGCCAGCAGCACTTAGCAAACACCTGGTGGAACTGCACATCAGCTCATCTCATGATACTAACTACTTCTCAGTGCAACTCTGGTTGCAACTCAGAAAATCAAAGAGTTAGATATCTTTTTTATTATTGGTAAGTTAACTATTGGTGATAATAGAGGAGAACATGAACAAAGCACCAACATTTTAAAAAGATTAAAATATTTTTGTTTTCAGAACAAAAAACACAACTGTTCTTTGTTTTTTAAGACAGTAGAATGTAACCATGCACATTAATGCTTGTGATTGCTGGGTAATATATTGGTCACATTACCTGAGCTCTCACAAAAGCCAACACCTAATATGGCAAAACCCATAACAAGCACTGTTGCACAACAGTTATAATTTGGGAAATTGCAGCTATAACGTATTTATTTAAGAGTTGTTATTTTCATTTACTGTACTATGTGGACACTAGGTCTTTTGAAAATGCTTAATTTTTAAAATATGCTATTGTTTTTACTGTGTAACCTTCTTTTAAGATGATGTTAGTTGTAGCAGCTGCAGTGCAGCTGCTACAGACTAACCAGTTTAGATTCCCTCTAGAATGATGTTCCACTCTCAAGGGTACAACAAGGATCTGTCGTAAAAACTGTGTCCGTAGTCATGTCTCCCTTAAAATGTAGTGTTTCAGAGGCAGCTTGGCCTGGAGAGTATTTTTAGTAGCACTGGTTCCACAGAACTATGAAATATTGAAAAAATACTCCTAGCAGCTGTCTTTACAGTTGTGTTTTGCACCTTTAACTTGTAACATAAAAGTACAAATCTTTATATTTTTATATTTCAGTCTGGTTAGTTTTTCTTTTCTGCTCAGAAAAACATTAAATTGTGACTTTTTACACCCATTTCTTCTGTTTAGCAAATCTTTCTTCAGACATATTTGATGGTATTCACCATCTACTCAGATCCAAAAGATGACGACTAATTAATTTTATGTTGCCTCGTTGATGTCCTTGATCAAATAAATAATTTTGAATGGAGTATTTTACAAAATGCTGGAGAAATTATTCACATGTTGCTTTTTTCACACATTTCTGCCACCAACTTCCAAATATCAAGTAACCATTACCGTAATAAGTTAGCCTTTCCAACTCAAAGGGAGTCCGTTATGATTTTCAGTATACATCAATGTATGTGTCCTTTAGAGTCAGGCAGAAATCTACAAACTAGAACACCAAATTAACTCGCCTAGAGTTTCAGTGTAGTGTCCAGTTGTTCTGCACAGTCTGTCTTGTTACATTAAGCATGTGACAGACCATTTAGGCTCAGAAGAAAAATGGTGCAGTGTTCATTACCGTGGCTCCTGAAGAGAACACACGCATGGCCTCATTTATTTTGTGTGTGGGTATTCACACAACGATAAAGGACCTGATGAAAAAGACATTCCTCTGCCACCAATTTTCTTACTCTTTTCACTCTGCTTTTTCCATTCTCCGCAGAATCATAAAGATCAAACAAAAACACATTGCCATACACCATCAAGACTTAAAAGGGCATTTCAGCTCTATTGATTTTACAGAAGTCTATCGCACTTGCAGTTACTTCTCAGAGAAGTGTCGAAATTGTATGAGAGGATGCAGCTGCAAATATTCCAAACGTCCACATTAATTGGCTTGGGGAGGCAGGGTGCTCTGGAACAGTACCATCAGAAGGTTGATGAGGATAGAAAACCGATTGGTTCTCAGTTAACGTAGAAAACTGCACATTATAGAGTGAGCGATGGTGAGACATAACTCTGCATTATTAATGAGCTGTCTTCACTCCATTCCAGTCTTCGACATGCACTTGTTGCCATTAATTACAAGACAACTCATAAGACATTTTTCCAAAGATTCAAGACTGAGACCTCCTGCTCATTATTTAATTCCCGCACCCTTGTACAGTAACCCCAGTTAAAGCAGCCAGTTTGAGCCTATATATGAGTGATGCAGGAGCTTTAGATCCCAAGATAATGTAACAATAACTAAACTGAGCTAAGTGCTAAAGACAAAACTGCACACTGAAAAGCAGCTGTATTATATCAAAAATACTTAAATAAATAGAAGCAGCCATAGATAAATCCAGCAAAAACATGCCACATTAACATTAAGATGTGTTGGAATTATGCTACCAGTAATTTTCTAGTAAAGCTGCACAGTGGACCCCTAGTATTTGTGTGAACTTGGGAAAGTAGATGCACATATTGACTGTTTTAATAGTATAAACACCAAATGAACAGTACAAACCATCTTAGTGCTACACGAGAAGCTAACATCTAGACTTCTTTATTTTCCTTTTTGTTGGTACAACAAGGGAAATGAATGGTGCTCCTGCATTGGCTGCTTTGCAAACGCCAGCTAATAGTGTGTCAAAAAGTATTGCTGCTACATGTATTTCTGCTTTTCTAGCAAAATTTTTTTCCCCAAAATATTTTAGATACGCTCTACAGAAAAAAATGGTGATTTTCTGCAAATAATTGGAGTAGTTACAGTCCACAGAAAAATACTTAAATGTGAATCCATTGATACTGAACTACTGCATTTAGGTCATGCACCTTGATTTCATAATGCATTTCTGCTTATGAAACTAGTAGTTCAAAAAGTTATGGTTTCAAAAACATACCATCTGACGATTCCTGTATTATAAAGTCCTTTTGGTGATTTTTAGATTACATTGATGTCTACATGACGAGAGTTTTCTCCATCTATGGAAAGCAGTTTGCCTGTCCTGCTTGCCTTTTAAATGTTTTAGCACATTTCAAGACATTCATGCATATTTCTCTTGTTCAGAAGAAGGAAATTGGACTAGCTGGGAAGTTGTGGATTAAAATTAAAGGAGCATAGGCTATTATTGATATTTAAGGTAATATGTATGTTTAGCAGCATACTGCCAATTCGCTGTCTGGGGGGATAAACAAATTCAACTAACCAGTTAATATAAGCTTTTTAGACACTAAAAAGCAGAATGACAAAAAGAAAAAAAATTTCTGCACAACGAGCACATTTAACTAAGAACCTCAGATACATTCTGTAGGTATTTATGCTACATTGTTGTTTTCCACTTCAGCTTATATCTGATTTTGAACACTGACAAAATTGTTCTCTTCCTACTTGTCAATGTATCAGAATGTAAATGAATGCCATAGATAACAGTATTATAATGTTGATAACCAATATATTATTTTAGTAGCAGAAAGTAATAAGGTGAATTATTCTTTCTTTTGGTAATATATATCATTAATCTTCATATACTGATGTGTATTTCATCGTAAGCTACTTTTATTATAAAGTCGGTGAATACAGAAAAAAGTAAACTTTTTCATTCCCCACAAGGGGACAAAACTGTGCCACAAAACTATCCCCTCACATCGTGAAAAACGTTCATGTTTTTACACCAAATTATGAACGTTGCAACTTAAATTGAGACTTGTGGGACCAAGTACAGTTTTTCTAAAATTGGTATTGTCCAATTCTGGTGAGCCTGTGCAATTTCTAACCTCAGTCTTGGGTCCTGGAGTTGCAACTTATGTAGTTGTTTTGGATTTACCCCATCTGCTTCAAGGTTTTGGTCTCAGTGATTGGATTCTACAAATAACGAGACATTATTTGTGGCTTTTCTATTATCTTGAGTTTGCCAATTCTGGGTCAACAATGGCATTTTGGGCAGAGCAGTTGCTTTGAAATCAAATAGTGTTTGGCTTGATTTCAGCTTCCTTCTGCCACGTGTTGACATGCCCTAGGCAACACACTTAGCCCTAATTTTCCCCAAGCTGATGTGTGCACATTTGGGAGAGCAAATGTAACTTATTTAACGTGGTTCTAAAAAAATGCTGTGAATTTAATCTGTTTCCCATTGTCGCTGGACATCAAGAAGTGATTTACATCCCCATTTTTGCTTGCTTAGTTGTTATTTTTGTTTGACTGTCTTTTGTAAAGTTGAGAGAATGTTGTGAGTGAAAATACCAGTAGTTTTAACTTTATCTGAAATCCTCAGATCGGGATCTTTGTATCGACAATAATGTTCAAAGTAACCTAAAATCAGTCAGGTTTTCTCCCCTATTCTGTAGCTTGAGTTTAATTTCAGAAACTTGTCTTCACTACTTCTAGATGACTAAATGCAGAGTTGCTTTTATGAAACTGGCTGATTCTTCGTTTACACACACCCTGAAAATGATTTCCTGGAGCAAAATATTGAAATTACATACATATAAAAATAAATAAGAGTAGAATATGTTCTGACTTGGGGAAAGTTGTCTTTATATTTTTGTATGAATGCTTTGACATCCATAGAGAAATAAATGCATCTAAATAAAGGCACGTCTTCATTCTGCAAAAAAATACTGAACAAGTTTTACCCCATTAAGTCTTAGTAAATGCAATGTTTTCTTTCCTGATTAAACATAACCCAACATTCCTTTTCACCTTTTCAACATTTTCTCAAGCATGTGTAAGCTTGGATATCTTATTACTTTCCTACTTATATGTAGATTAAATGTTTCTTGTAAGTGTTAGGTATTGATGTTGTACATTAATGCTTGTTTATTCATGGATTTAACAACTTCAGGTTAATTTCAAGCTGTTTCTGTTTGGTCACAGAAACATAAAAGAACACGCCTTTACAGACAATGTCTCTGTAGATATATTTAGTACTTTGCCATTCTTAGTTCCCGTTTGGAGATCTTCAGCTTGTTAACCTTCTTCTCTTGTCAGACTCAGTGCATGTCTATTGACCAAGGATCAAATCCTGTCTGAGTTGTTCCTTTTCTGCCTCAACTTTCTGCTCTCTTTTGTACTTTTCCACTATCCGAGAGTGAAATGTTCTAATGATATGCAATTTGTCTGCTCCCTATATATAAATATCCTTGACTGTCACATTGCTGGAGGCTTTACTATAAAACCTGAAAGAGCTGCTGAAGGCTTTTCTGTGTTTATCTTTCCATTTGTATCGGCTAAGATGCTGCAGTAAAGCTGCACACAAAATTCAAAAACTAAAGAGGAAAGGGTTTTACAAGGTAAGTTGTCATGACTATTACTGACTGACACCATTAGAATAATGAGAAAAAGTAAACCGTGTTTTCAGCCTAATGTTAATCACACAAAATTCTAAAAACCACTTGAAAAATTAATCGTATTTTCATTCAGCAGAATAGCCTTGCTTTGGCCATGATCTTATGTGTTCAGTATTATTAAAAAGATAAAAAAGAAAAGTCTCAGAAGGAGCACTAACACTCATTTGTAAATGTTTGGATTTCAGAGGCTTCTCTATTTCAGTGTCTGTGGATATTTTGCCCTGCCACATGTTAATGTAGCAGCTCTGAGCTCAGTTCAATTGAACGTGTTATTGCTCAAGGAGAGCAAGTGTCAGTCATTTCCCTTTGCAGGCCAACCATGAGTAATTCTTATTTGAGGAGAGTCCTAAGTTGAATTGACAGCAGTTAAATAGGATCTCGTTCAATGTAGATTTGTTTCTTTTTTTTTCTTTTTTTTACTTTTTGTCTCTCCATCGCTGTGTCGTCAAACTTTTGATTTACGTATTTTATTAAGAAGCTTTCTGATGACAAAAAGAAAGTCCCTTGAAACATCAGGCTCATTCTGCGTTTTATTTTTAGCCAATTTCTCTCCAATTAAATTAGAGAAATAGATGTGTGGCTCCTGTGATGCTAAATTGCCATTCACCTCTGTTCCTCACTGAGCTGAAATGGGCGCAGGATTGCTGTAATCACCTGGACTGCTGGACTGTTAACTCCTAATAGACTTTTGGAGGTGGCAGGTTTCTGTTACTTGTGATTAATGATCAGATATCACATTTGTAATCAAAGTGAGTGATAGTTTAATAATGGAGCGGTCTCAGCAGTGAAGATTTATGCTGCTATGTCAGGAGAGAGGGTGATGCCATTTTTAGGAAGCACGGTGCCACAGACATCATGAGAATCATCCAGCTCAAGAACATTTTCTCTGCTCTGTGAATCTGTGTTATGGATACTGTCAGTAGGTTTGGACAGCAGGTTGTCCATCTTTGTTTGAAAATGCCTTTTCATGAGACGTCATGATTAATAGTTTGAACTGTACCCTTGATTAAGAATGAAAATCATATAGAAATCAAACATTTACTTATTGTCAAATCTGTGTGACCATATGGATAGCATAAAGCAGGAAAGAAAATTTTATTTGAATAGCTTACAATTAAAATGAAACAAAAAATACCTGTTGTGATTGTTTTAAAAACATGGTTTTCAAATTCCACTTACCTAAATCCTTACTCGCTGGATGCTAAGATTTGGTACATCTGTTCATTACTTCTTATAACTGCATTCCAAATAAAGTGCGAACCGATACCATTAGTTCTCTTTATGTTATTGTGCACTTTGGTAATATGAACCCAGGGGAATTTGTCTTTAAAAGTTATTGTGCTGATGTTTTGTTGCTAAATTACCCCAGGGAGCAGACAACCATGGAATGTAATGAATATTGTTTAATGGGTAAAGTTCATTATCAAACCTTTTTAATGGCAAACATTAAGCTTTTGTCCCATGAGAGGCAAGTGGCATTAAGTAAAAGCCCACTGCCCATAGAAATCTTTGTGATTAACCAACCAGGGTACATCTGGTGATCAATGTTTGCATAACATTTGCACTCAATAAAGTTTAGTCATAAAATGTGAATTTATAGGAGCAAAATGCAAGCATGATTGAAGATGGAAGGTTGAAAGTAAAGGAAGTCTAATTATGGGAACTTATGTAAAGTCCAGAACAAAGAGGGGAAAAAAACAAATACAGAAAAAGTGTCAGTGAAGCATAAGTGGGCTTTGAAAGAAAATTTGGAGTTGTCATTTAAGCATGTATATTTATATTGCATGATGTTCAATGAAAAGCATCTGAAAAGGTTCTTGTTTTCTGGATGACCAGTTCTGATTGTTGTGGTTCTAAATGGTCATCAGAACATGTACAAATTATGCTGAAGACAGCAGAGCGAACTTTTCTTTAACTGATATCAAGCAAAACTATGTTTTAAGATCAAATCATTTTGGTATTATTGCTATAAATTTAAGTTCATTGATTGTGCACAAAGAGATGAGTCAAAGTTGACCTTTACATGTTCAGAGAGTGTGCATCACTGATGAGACTGCGCTGTTCTTAAGAGGAAGAGGTTTTACAGCAGGATACACCTGTCTGGAATAGAATAAGTAGTGGGTTTCCTCATGTTAATACTTCTAGATTTAATGCTGCACTTCTATTTTCTTATTAATCAAAGTAGAAATGAAGAAAGCCTATACAAGTGACCATTGATTCTTGGTATTCATTTTAAATCGAAATAAAGTGTAAATATTTTCTTTTTTCAAGGGCTGAAGAGAAAACCAGACAATTCACAGATATTATTGGTCTGGAAAAAGAAAGTAATAAATACATTTGCTTTAGGTACATAGTTAATTAATATATTACATGTCAAGATTAAGCAGATTTAGCTTTTTTACTAGCTTGACTTTACCAGAGTATGTGATATGCAGTCATTACGAGAGAAAGCAGAGTATTCTCTTCTTGTAGAAACTTGATTCCAACCTAAAAACCAAAGGTTCCAGGGAAAATATTTCATTGTGGGAGATAATGAGATGCAAAGACTATTATGATTTCAACAAAAATAAGACAAAAAGCTGAAGAAAAGCATTTATTTTATAAATTTTTTAAAAATTTATTTTTGTATCAAGCCGTAACATACATTTTTTCAATCTTCACTGACCAAAGATATTCACAGTAAAAACGATAAGTTAAATTTTTTATTTAGTTTAAAAGGGAAAATTTCCAGCAGTAGAAGATTCTTAAAACACACAAAGAAATAAAAAAAGTTTCAGCATGAACGCTAATATAGTACTGTCCTCGTGTAAAGAGACTCTGATCAATGTAAAGAACAGCATTTTTTTTATCTTTTAAAGTTATCTTTCAGCAGACCATTTATAGTGGCTGCCTGTGGTGTTGTTGGTATTACACAGATTCAGTTGTTACTTTCCATTAGTTGTTCTTTGCTTAGGTTTGAAAAAAGAAGAAAAAAAAACCTGCAGTTACGACATCAATTGCAGTGGTAAAGGATCCTGCACAAATTAGCTTTCAACCATGTTCCCTAGTAGAAGGTTTCATTTACAGTATCGAGCAGATCTTTCACACTTGAGTTCATTTTAATCCCAGAGGGATTAAAATGTCAGGGCCGGGCCTGTAATGCATCCTGACTTAAAGTTTGGCCAAAAATCGTGAAGAAGATTGTAAATTACCCCAAAGAAATTTGCTGTTGATTCTGAGTGAGACGGTTGTAATCAATCGAGGCACTTCTCTGAAATGTCTGTTAATCAAGATGTGTGTCTGGACACGTGACTGTGAACGAGTTTTCCCATTTGTCAAGGCAGAAAGACAGGTTTTCTCATTTCATTTCAAGTGTTTCCAACTTCTATAAACTTTAGTAACCCTTGGAGCAAGTCTGTGGGTATACCTATGTGGGTTTTCTAATTGCTTATAATTATTATCTTCTAAGAGCCAAGAAACTTGGAGCATTTGGAACTCAGTTTTATCTTTTCATTTCAGATAGCATGTGCAGCGTTATTAATTTCTTGAGGGCGTAGTGGAAGAAAAAAAAAAAGCAAAAAGTACATTTCTGATGGTTGATTTAGAAATCTGCCTCAGGTGCAGCATGTTCTTCCACTGACTCTGGCTATCATCTCAATAACCAGCAAACACATTAAATGGGACCACGCCATGCATTTCTGTCATTTAATTTACTGTTTCTATGTGAACCACTTCAAGTGACAAACTTTGTTGGTTCTTAAACATCTAATAAAATTAGTCATACAGAGCCATGTGAGTTGTGAATGCTAATTTAGTTAAAACTAGACAAATGAACCTGAACACGAGGCTTCACTACAAATACCAGATCAAAAAAGATTTTGTAGATATTAAAGGCACCCTTCAGTGTTCCTCATTAACATTACAGCAATACAACATGGAACCCATCACCCCAGACTGCTCCCACAGACATGAAAGCATCCTTGATTTCAATACAAAAATAAGGACGGGTCCTCTTTGATCACTTGATTGCACCATCTTCTCCTTTCCTGTGTTTATACATAACTAATCATTTTAAAATACAACTGGCAGGTGAAATATTAGTGGACATAATACTTTTAGTATCTTTTTAATGAGGCTTAGACCATAAGTTTTACTTTTACTTAACACAAAGAAACAAATGCCTCATTTCTTGTTATTGTTTCACTTTGAAAATACTAAATGAACAATAGCTTAATCTCTTATATAATAACTTCTCATATCCTTGCTCTGAACTTTACTAATGGACAAACTTAAAAGATTAAAATGCAAATAGTGCATTAAAGTTGCACTATTTATCCATGCTTTTACATTTAGTTGAATTTTAATTGTTTTTAACCCTTCAAGTAACGAGTAAATTGACTATCGGACATGCAAAACATTTAGATATGTAAATACCAGTTTTGTACTAGCATACCCTTAGCAAAAAGAAGCTTTAAATTTAGTGTACATGTTCAAAAAATTCATTAATTTTCATAGTTCACCACCTAAACATTCTGAGCTAGATTGACATCTCCTAAAGAAGCCAGCTCTCATTCAGTTGTCATAATTTGTCTGAATAAAAACAAAGCATTGTTTTTGCCTTTACATAGGTTGCAACATCAAACCGACTTTGTTTGCAGATATCCAATAATACAACAAACTCTCACACTAAGTAGATTCGTGTAATCTTTCCACACATCTTTAAATCTCCTTTTTGGTCAACCTCTCGGCTTCCTGCCATGTTAGTTCCAAACGCAGCATCTGATATAATCACTGCCTCTCATCTGAAACAGTCTAAACTATCTCAGTTTGGCTTGTCTGGCTATCTGCAAATAATCAAAACATCTGCTGTTCCTCTGATGTGCTCATTCCTGATCTTACATATCCTTGTCACTTTCAGCGAGATCCTCAACATCTTGAACTCTGCACCCTCCAGTTCTACCTCAGAGCATTTCCTCATTTACACTATCTCTAAATCAAACAACATTGCTGGTCTCACTACTGTCTTGTTCACCTTTGCTTTTGTTCTTGCTGATACCCTTTCATTACACATCACACCTAACACATTTCTCCACCCATGAACATGCTTCTCCACCTCTTTTCCACACACTCCGTTGTTTTGGGCCACTTAAAGTCCTGAACCTTCTTTACTTCTACTCCCGGTAGCATCGCCGTTCCACATGTGCTCCTTTCATTTACACATATGTACTCTGTACCTCCATACCTGTTGCAAAGTAATTCACCAGTTGACATACTGATAATGTCATTGCCCCAGACGAGTAACATGGTGTTTGGCATCTTATGTAAATACCAAAGTAAGTGTGAATTGCTTACTAAATTTCTGTTCATATACATTCTGTGTTAACAATTAAGCTAACTTCTAAATCATCAAACTTGCAAATTTATGACATCTTGTGGCAACTTATATGTATGATGGACTGAGAAAAGTTAGAAGTCACAGAACTATTAATGATTAAGCCCTTTTTTGGTTGCCCATAAAAAATGTAAATAAGTAAATTAAATGACCAGTTTAGTCTATTAGTTTGGTATATATGCCCTCAGCTTACACTTTTAACTTTTACACTTTTAAAAAGTAGACAAAGGCAATATAGTCAAATTAAGAGAAGAGGGATCACAATTTGGTATCCACAAGGATGCAACAGGGAACATCTTTTGTTCACTATCCATTACATCACAGTTAATACCGAGACTGAACATTTTTAAGTTCCTCTTGAATGAAACAGCATTGTTTGTTTCAGAGTTGTAAGAAAAGTCAGTTCCACTCACATTCATGCACATCAGTAATAACTTGAGGCCACTCTGAATTTTCCTCATCATAAACTAATTTTCCATTCCAGAACACTGCCATGGCGAAAGCTGGCCAAAGCATGTGAAACAGTAATAATTGTGGGGAGAAAAGTAATTTTCACACCATCATATTAAACCAAGGTAAAAAAGAACTTCAGCAATAAACTTCCCAAGTAAATTCGAAAATAACAAAGTTATCTAACTAAAATGCCTATTCCTAAATACTGGAACTGTGTCCTTATCACACATAGATGTTATACTTTATGTGGTGTTAAAGCCTGGATCTGCCATAATCTCAGTCTGTAGTAACAGCTGCCCTGGCTTGCAATGGTGAAATTTGTGTGATGTCACAAGACCATTTTCAATTTGATGCACCCTGGCTGAGTCATTGTGTTTTCTGGAAGTACCATGGCAGCTGAGACAGCTCAAGGGTGTGATGTAATGATAACAGATGGGCTCTGGCTGTGCCATTAGCTGGCATGAAAACTTAATACTACCTCTACCAGGTGCTTTTTTGGCACTCTATTTCTTCCATGAACACACATTGAACAGGTTGTAGTGAAGTTCCAAACACAGAACAGAGCACTGGACTTTAGCCAAGAGTAACACGTTAGCAAACCAAGAAGCCGTCAAATGGCCATTAATGTTTTTCAATCTTTAGACTACAAGAGTCCAACACAAATTGTATAAGTAGCACTGTATATCAACTGCTGTGAGCTCCTTTTCACATCTTTTCTCTCTGTAATTATGATTTCATTTATGAAAGCTCACATGCTGTTGGTTGTTGATGGGGACATTTATTCAGATGCTATGAGTTTACAGATGTGGCTGGTTAAGAGACCATCAGTCATACATTCATTTTCTATGTCAGATCTATAATTGGTTGTAACTTGCCAGTTTTAAATGGCCAGTTAGCATTTTATGAATGATTTTGGATGGTGGGAGGAAACATCATTGACCTTCTATTGCTAGGCAACAATTATATGTATGTATTAAAATTTGCCTTTTCTTAAGAAAATTGACTAACTTTGACAGATTCAGCTTGAGACCATCCTGTCAAAATGAGTCAGACTGCCTCCAGATGCAATCCGGATGCATTTTGATTCCAAATGTGTAATGCATACATTAACGCCTTTCAAAATGTGCTTTGCTAGATCTCATCTTATTACCAAATGCAAATTCATTTTTTACCAGGGACTGATTTTGGCAAACTCTTTGACGATATTATCTACTTTCAAAATTAAACTCTTGCATTAATCACAATACTATAAACAGAGCATTGGTAACTAGAAAACAAAATAACAAGTGTTTTTCTGTATTACAAAAAAAATCAAATTGTTTCTCCCTGGCTTTCCACCTTGAAATGTGTTTGTCTGTTCTATCAGCTCCATCAGTGTTTTATATCTTCTGTGTAGCAGTCATTTAATCTATCAGGCACTAAGACTCCCTGGGAGTAAACAAACAGAACAGCTGCAAAAATCAATAACTCCAGACAAGCTAGGTATTGCAACTTTATCTGATGGACAGGCTCACCTTTGTAGTTTGTATTCAAACAAAATAGCAAACCTGAATGAAATATATATTTGTGAATTATTCTCCAGATTGATTATCTTTTTTTTTACTGAATGTCTCACCATCTTCACTCAAATGATGTGACATGCTTGGAAATGTAGTCAACAGACTAGCGTTGTCAGGAATCCAGCTAGCAGTAGTATTTTGAAAAGCAACATTTGTGAACTTTCACTGTGAGTGTTGTCAGTTCAGAGTTCTAATATGACAAGTTGCAGTTTTGAACCAGTACATACAGATCTTTTTCTTTTTTCTCTCTCTCTCTTTCTAAAGATAGTAAAAATGCATGGAACTGACAAGTCAGAAATCAAAGATCCTCCCTTCAGCGGAAATAAGGGCTCTGAAGATTATCCAGCATCTTGGATATAGTTGCAACTTTTTTTTTATTCCGGTGTGTGTTCGTGTGCATGCATCTGCGTGTGTAGTAAAGCTGTTTGCTCAGAAAGGTGTCGTTCTCATAAAAGATTAATAGTTCCCCAGTGGCCCTGAGGCACCCAAGCCAACAACTCGGGGATCATAAATAAAACTAAATGGATCAATATTTCTAAGACTTTAGCAGTAACCTATGGCTACCCCCACCTTGAGAGAGAAAGCTGTGAGAAAGGTTAGGTTTTAATCGAACCCTTCCTCTGGTAATAATAAAGAAAGTGTGCTATTTATCATCAGCACTGTGTCATAATGTACCTAAAACCAAGAAACTGCTCTGCATTCTGTAACAGTAACTATAGAAATTTAGACACTGTATCTTCTGATGTCATTCACCTAATAACCAGTTTCAAAAGAACTCATGAGATTATTTCTCCTAAATTGCTGAGTTTCTGGGCTGATGATGCAATTGAGTCACATTTCTGTCTGGAGAAAACAGACAATCAGGAATGTATGGCTGGTCTCTGAAAGGTAAATGAAGCATTTGGTCTCCAAACTGCTAGACATATTTGGTTATTAATCAACTTTTATTGACCAAAGTGCCAAAGCAAAATGAAGTATTACAGCTGGACGGAAACATCTCCTTGATGAACATGACAAATGCAGTCATTTGCCTGAAGCTTGCAGACCCATTACTGGTGCAGTATGATGATGGTAATTGTGATGCATGTTTTGATTATACGACCTGACCTGTCACTGTTGAGTATCTGAAAATTCATCCAAAATTTTGATGTTTTTGTGTTTTATCTCAGCAGCAAATCTGAGACTCACATAGGTTTATTTGTTTAGATTTATTTCATAGGTTTAAAATGTAAAACAAGTTATTGTCTTCATTTTATTTACATTAGTTTTCAATTTGTTGTAAATACTTTGGCAAAAGCTTATAAATTTACCAACCTGAATAATGAGTAGTTTCAAATCTTCAGACATGAAAAAAAAAATTAAAAATCTAAGTTTATGTAACATGTTTTGCTCTCTTATCCATGCTCAGAAAAAAAACCCTCAGCATACATTTGATTGAGTTGGAATAATCAGAACATTATGCAGTGGTGACGCCAAATATTGGAGGACTGTGCCAAATGAAAATAGATAGTGCCTTGCTGAAGAGAGAATCTTGATGCTAGGTTGAACAAATTTGATATTAGAAATGTGACGGTCAGAACTGGAAGTGCAGACATCTAGTTTAGCTCATTTAAGGGCGATGCAAGACCTGGGCTGAGAGTAAGACATGTCATCCATTTATCAAAAGCAGTTCCTCGGAGTCAGAAAGTTCTGAAAATGATTCGTTGAGTCCATTATTTTGCACTCTAAAGTTCAGACTAGTATTTTATGCAATTTTCAAAATTTTGCAGCAGTGTCCTCATAATAATGTTACCTTGCCTCATTTTAACCAATGCAGAAGCTTTGTCCTTACTAATGAAGACGTACTTTGACTTCTTAAATACTTGAAGTAGCTTAATATGTTTTTGAACACTCATAAAAAACAGGGTTGACTTATAAACTTCACATTCTACTAGACAAGATTATTTTACAAAATGCCCTTAATTTTTTTACAGTTTGAGTCACATAAAACACATTTGAAACAAGCCAACATTAATAAAAAAAACAAAAAACAGATGAGAAACAATGTAATAGCAGCTCAACGTAAAGCTCCTATGAACAGTCTTAGGATGAAATTGAAGGTTGATTCTAACAATCTCCCCTAAGTCATGATGATGGACTGCTGACCTAGCATGACTTCATAAAAGCAGTAAAATTATTACGAGCATGTTTACGGCTTCATAAAATAAAACCAGCGTCAAAGCGTACAACTTACACCTTTCATATAGTCAACATTAATTTGCTCTGGCATACAAAACTTTTATGCATTTTATGACATTTTAAATATATTTAGTAGGATGTCATGTATTTTTGTTGACCACATATTTTATAAGTGTACATTTTGGTCAAAGCAAGGAAGCTTAATTTTTTTCCTTCACTTTGACTTTTAATGCCAACTGTACATTGTGATATTAGTAGCTGTCACTTCACTTTTGTAGACTATTATTATTTTTTTGTAACTTTTATAATATGCATAAAGTTTCAGGTGCTGTTTTTATGTTCCAGTTGGAGCATACCCCTGATGTACATATCCATAAAAAGAAAAGCATTTTGAAGTGTTCCTAGAAGGGAAACAAAGGCTCTTTCCAACTTATTTACGTTTTTTTTGTTTTTTTTTCACACTAGGGGACTGATGCCACGCACACTCGACAGCCAGATAACGCTAGAGAAGACTCCCAGCTATTTTGTGACCAGAGAGGCACCTCACCGCATCTCCAGAATGTCTCATAATACTAAGCTGATTGTTGTGGTACGAAACCCTGTCACCAGAGCCATATCTGACTATACTCAGACTCTATCTAAGAAGCCTGACATTCCGACATTCGAAGAGCTAGCCTTCAAAAACCGAAGCTTAGGTCTTGTGGACACATCTTGGAACGCCATTCGGATTGGAATGTATATTCTTCACCTGGAAAACTGGCTGCAGTACTTTCGACTGTCACAGATGCATTTTGTGAGCGGTGAGCGGCTGATAACGGACCCAGCAGGGGAAATGGGCCGTGTCCAGGACTTTCTAGGGCTGAAACGGATAATCACGGACAAGCACTTCTACTTCAATCGAACCAAAGGTTTCCCTTGTTTAAAGAAGCCCGAAAGCAGCAGCCAACCTCGATGCCTTGGCAAATCCAAGGGCAGGACTCATGTACAGATTGAGCAGGAGGTCATAGAGCAGCTGCAGGAGTTTTATAGACCTTTTAACATCAAATTCTATGAGACTGTGGGACAAGATTTCAAGTGGGATTGAATGTACTTTAAACAAAAAGAGAGAGAATAGTTTATAAAAATGCCTACCTCTGGAAGCAAGTTAATTGAGAATACCTTTAAAATATATTTAACTGAGTAATAAACAGAGTTCATACTATGATCAAATAAGTGGTATTAAGATTATAAATTTATAAATATGGGTTTATTCTTTGGGCCATCTGGGGAGAAGTGTAATTTATTTATTGACACATAAAATATATACCAAACAATTTTTCTTCCCATCAGCATACCAATTAAATATTTTTCAATCTATTTTAATGGATCAACTTATTTACCAAATAATGTCACAAAGCTTTCCCACCATTTGCTATCACCATCCACATAGTCATGACACAGCTTAAATATCTATTATCCATATTCCTTATTTATTCATTTTTTTCCTCTGAAAATGATCTGCTGTCCTTACTATTAAAATGAGCACTCCACATGAAGTCACCTCAAAATGTCAGATAAATAATAAAGTCAGCCTGTCAGTTTTTTCTGCAGTTAAACTTGTTTTTATTGGAGACATAAAGTGTGGAAAACAGAATTGAAAAATGCTGTGAGAATTAACAAATTGATAGATTTATTCAAAGATCTGCTTTTACTTT
>CAEGAE010003521.1:0-18567 GCA_903067095.1 Girardinus metallicus
GAGGGCCCCCTCTTGTGGACCAATGGAGACACTGGAACAGCAAAATACACTACCCCCTACCAGCGGAACCTAACACTTTTGCTTTACCTCAGAAAGGTTTTGCATTCCTACACAATAGGTTTGAAAAAAAAAAAATCTTGAAGTTATGGGACTAAAAATGTTAAATATTTCCTGTCAGCTGAGTTTAAATGCTCAGTTCAAAGTGTGTGTAACATGTTGTCTGTAAGGGACAACATGTTACACACACCCAGTAGAAATATTTTCTGACATGTATGATCATAAAACATGCAAGGCAAGATTGAATTTATGTTTTTTGCTTAATAAAATGATCTTGCTGTCTTATGTTTCCTCTTGGTTCAGTGAGATTTACACTCAGAATGGTGACGATGACGCCACTGGAGCAGAAGCAGAGTTTGCACCTTAACAACGTGTACTAGCGTTCAGTCTTACCTGTGATGTTGCTGTGTGTTCTTCCAGTTCTCACATCTTTGGTGTCTCTTTTTAATAATAATATTACCATTATTTATCTGGGTGTTATGCCTATTTTGGCACCTCCTCGTTTTGCTGTAGAAGTTGTTTAAAAGAAGTCACCCAGCTCACTTTGCATATCGTTAACCCTGGGCATGGAGAAATTTTACAAGTGGCTCTGTGTTTTATCTTTCCCGTTTCTTAAAATGTCTCATGTTTGTAAAAAGCAAATGTAATAAAAAGTTTCCCCAGAAAACTTGCTAAACCCGGTGGTTGGGGGCTAGGGCAGCCTGTCATGTTTTTGTAAAATGTTTAAAGTTGACAGGAAATTTTTAAATATCACTTGATAATAATGGATTATTGAAAGATTAATACTTGAACACCAACAATAAAGTCTTAAAAAATGCAAACATTTAAAAAATACTTAAGTAAATAAGTAAAGCTTACCCTGCTGGGGGGACAAGTAAAGCCTGGTGGCCTGCCAGACTTGTAAAATTGTGTTAGAAACCCTGTAATAATTGTCTTGGATTAGACTGCAGGTGTTCGCTCAGCAAAGGCTAGGCCGCACTGCATGTGGACACACACGTACTCTTTTAAGTCAAAGGACCAAATGCCATTTGTTGTTAGAAATATTTACATGCAAGAGTATTTCAGTGTCATTAGCATAACTGAGATGGTGGAACGCAGCTGTTCTGTGATCACTTACATTGTTTTCTTTAATTCACTTTAAAGTTTGCGTGTCTGCAGGTGACAATAAAAGTTACGTTTTTGTAATTTTGACAAAAACTATTGTGTGTTGAACTGGTCTTGACCCAGTTTGTCGAACCAAGACCGAGTCCTGACAATTCAAGATCGAGGAACAAATGGTTCAAGCCCAAAACCAGCCTTCAGCCTTCCCTCCCTGGTGTATACAGGCATCTGTCCATCAGCCAGATTACAGCCCTGTGTTAAATAAATACACCAAATTCTGAATAAAGACATTTGTGTTTCTAATCTTTATAAATTAAAACCTAATACTGCACATATTGACACATATTTTAATTTTAATTCACACAATATTTTCCGTTTCCATGTTGTGATCAGGAAGTAAGTTAAAATACATACACAGTATTTTTCCTCTACAGTAAATTTCCTACATTTTTGTCCATCAACATTGGTTTGCAAAAGTAACAAGTCCAGGAATCAAACCAAGAAATCTCTCTTTTTTTGCTGATCCCAGGTTTCACTGTTGCGCATAATTTTTAAACGTCCATAAGTTTAAAAATTTTCAGGGAATTTTGAACTGAATGAAGCCGAGATGAACAGTAAATCAAAGCAGCACATTTTAATGCCTATATTCAGAACTTTATGGAAGATGTAGCACAGTGGGAATGAGAAGAGGAATAAGATCCAGCTTTATGAATTCAGTCCCTTTTCTAATCGATCCCAGGTCAGTATTCTCAGTCAGCAGAGTTTAAGAGCTTTGTTCAAGTGTGAACATAATCAGAAAGTTGCAAAAGAGACGCCCACAGGAAGACTGAGGAAGATGTGAGATTTCCACACAGAAGTCTGAAATCAATGTGGCTTGAAACCAGAAAATTCACAACAAATGGGATGAAACAGGACTGTATGTTTCTGTGATGTGCAACATAATGATTTGAAACACAAAGAAGCTGGCATGCTAATGTGTTTGTGTGAGTTCTTATTTATCAAGTGGTTATGAAAGACTTTGTTTAAAGCAATTTTGTACTTTGGTTTCCTACTTGATGAATCCAACCTTACTGCTTCCGGTCCTTTCGCAGCTCTGCTGTAAATAAAAATGGACGTATTAGAAATGGCAGTGTGTCCAGGAGCCGTCTGTTTGTATACATATACCAGCACAATCTGACACCCTGCCGGAGTTTTACACCTTGGATTTACATTTATTGATCTCTCTGATGTAAGCCATTAATCTCACACAGGGCTGGTCTTTTTCCCTCCCAGGACAATAGAATGCAGCTCTTTGTTGCAAGCTGTGAGCAGATCAATAGTTTCAATAAATATTTGTATCTGCGGTGAGTTATTCTTATGTATGAAATGCCATATTAAAGGTGGATTCAGCATATCCTTAGATGTGGGAAACTGTCCAATAGAAGCATTGCACACATTGAGATCTTTCTTGGGAAAATTTACACCACTTGAGCTCCTTCACATTTAAGGCTTTAATTTGTATAAATGTAAACTTTATGGAGCCATCAATGCAAAGTACAGAAAGGAGAAGGACAATGAGACAGAATCCTTAATATTTTTTTTTTTTTTGCAAATCAATATCTAAAAAAATGGGACATGAAGCCTCGGTGTCAATTTCAACTGGGTGATTCTCCTGCATCATCTAATTGCCACTCCTTCACAGCAGCCAAGCAGCACTAAGTCGTTGTTCCACTTCAGCCATTCATCACTCAAAAACCCCTTCATAAGGCCCAACATCCATGGATTCATCTGCTTCCCAGCCGTACTTCAACCCACCTCCTCCCTGTCTCCACCCTCATCCTCCAGGCTTAACCCAGGCTCCTCCTTTCTAGGGGGGAAGAGTACCCTAAGCCGCCCTTTGAGCTGTTCATTCAAGCTCACCACACTTCTCAACATGCATGTCTTCTGCCAGCGTCCCAGCGCCAAACAACTTCAAGTAAATAAAACTTTCTAACTGCTGCCTTTTCTCTGTGTCAGTCTCTCCAGAGACTCACACGAAATTGCATTTACTCGCATTCCCCTAATAAAAAAGACAGAAGTAGCTTTCTAAAGAAATAAGTAAATTCCAGTTCAAAGTATTTTCATCTCAGTCCGTGTTAACAAGTTAATGCATGCGACTCTTCAGAAAATTTTAATGTGTACATATTACATGATGCAAAATAATCACACTACCAGTTTTGACCTAAAAGCATCTCTGACAGCAGCGAGTTGTAGACACAACATGAGAAGAGACGAAAGTTGAAAGATTTCCGTAACAGCAAACAACAAGAAAAGTTGAAGATGCTCAAATTTCTCGTGTTGGGTTGCTAGCCTGGGTGTGCACATCTATGTATACAAAGTTGAAATTTCTCATGCATGAATTACATTGGTCGCTTGGTTGGATGAGGACAAGCATACAGCTGCAGTTTTTGATATGTCTTATTTGTGAGTTATCCCCTGAACAAGGCTGCTACCACTTGTGTGCAAGTGTTGTGGAGTAAGTTTCCCTTAGTTGCTGTTGAATAGTAGGAAACTACATTACCTGCTTTCTGCTACAAAGAACCCAGATAAGTACCTGGTTAGAGTTCAGCAGGAAGGCCTTGTATAACCTATGTGCATATTTATATTTCAAGTTTACAACTTTATGTATAGTGATCAATCACAGCACCAGAGTGTGATTAATCTGCTAAATTTTTTAATCAATTGACATCACTACTAAACTTAATGGCTTAGCTAACAGCAAAAACAGTGACTACAGCACTAACTAGCAGCCTCTCTAAGTCTCCCATGGATTTTTACATACCATTAATTTAAACATTCATATGTGAATGATTTTGTCAGCATAGTGTACATAGCTGGACCAACTAAGTGAGTTATGTATTATTAAACAAAGCAAACCATGAAACAATTAAATATTATAAAAGAAGAAAAAATTGGATAGCACTGATATATTTTAATAAATATTTTCAGTTTCATCATCTTGTTATTTTACAAAAAAAGATCCTCCCATCCTTTCTTTGTTTTCCCTTTGGCTCCTCTGCGCCCCTTGATTTGCATTTTCATGCTTGTTGACTCTGCTTCCTCCAGCTCATCAGCACCTGACATACACTCTGGCATTGAAAAATGTGTGGTGGAGTCCACAGCCTCTGCGGTGGAGGGATAAAGAAGGGTGTCTGAGATTATTATTCTCCTGCAGGTGTTATAAAAGCACCTAGGACATCCACAGTGAGGTCACACTCTCCGGCTTCAGTGAAGTGGCCACATTGGCATGAAATTTCTCTAGGAACTCAGAAATTCCCCACTGGGAGATGAGATGCCTGTGGTGGTTGACCTCTTGTGAGTAGAATCACAGTATCCTCTCTGCGGGCTCTGTGGGTCACATGGTGCTGTTCAACTTCCTTTAACTGGAGAAAAAAATGACAAATGATGGAAAATGATACAGAGATTTTGGTGGACAGTTGACATAAAACCTGGAAGGGCTGATTGAGATGGATGATACATCATGGAGAACAGCTGAGTAACACCTCCACAAGTCATTGGTTTTAACAGGCTATGTAAAGTGAAATGCCTAATGGAGGGAAAAGCACATCTCTCATTATTCACAATTTTATGGGTATGCTCATTTCAAAATTATGGAAAGGTGAAATATATGCCTGTCTGCTGCACTTCACAGCAGAAGTCCCAACTTTCCTTTTAAACGGAAGGTTGGGATATTTCAGTTTACTGGGAATGTCTCATTGCAAAATATTTTCTATTTTCAACCTAGAGAAGATGGTACATATGTTGGGTTGGTTAACTTAAACTGCTGCATCCCTAAAGGTGGACAGAATAATTAAATGCATTCAATGTAACTTACCAATGTTTTATTTCTCTGAAAAAAAATATAAGAATACAAGCAAGATCATGGGTTAAAACCATGACTATCATTTACTGGTTAAGACTATGGTGCACCCAACAGTGGCTACTTCCTTGTCACAGAAGGTTATATCCATTCTGAAGCTACTGAACCGATTCATGCTCAGTTACTGGAAACAGTAACTGAGCAATCAGCATTGTTTACTGAGCGGTCAATAAGAAGGAGACTACTTCCTTGTGCTAGCTTTGGAGAGGCTAGTGACCAGCATGCCTAGACTGGTCAAGCTCTTTATCACAGAAGTGTTTTGCATACAATATCTGTAAGCCATATACTTGAGATGCATCGACGTGCTATTTGGACAGCCTACTGTTTTTCAAGGTGACACTAATCATAAATGTACTGTATTATGCAGATGTGAAGATGGTTTCTGATTGCAGCTTACAATTCGTCAGACAGCTAAAGGGCAATTCCACCTAATTTTTTACTGTGCTGAGAATCTTTACTTGCTCTACTTTACTTCAGTGTTCAACTGAATAGTTAAAACCTACCCAGCCAGCACACCTAGGTGAGCCCCTAGGTGGGTCCTATATGGGCCCTGCAGGGGCATGTAGGACCCATGTAGGGCCCGTGTAGGCAGTGACCCTACATGGGCAAACCCATGTGGGGCCATCGTGGAAAACGCGGACAAACCCATTTGGGTCCCATATGGTCTGCCCTCTTTTTTCCCATGTGGGGCCCACCTAGGTGTGCTGGCTGGGTAGTTTATGAAACCGTTATTTGACTTGTGAAAATATTAGTTTGGTCCTTTATTAAACTTTCACAGTTGGAAAGTTTGATGAAGTTAGATCCATCTAATGGATCTAAGTATTCAAGATGCTAAATTTGTGGGGTTTATTAATTAAACAATTTTGACAGTGGTATTAATAATATTTTCTTATTAGCCTAACATAAATGTTGATTCTTAAAAACCAGATCAAATTTTATAAACTGAAAGAATGAGATTCAGCACAAAGACCGTCTTTTTTTTTTCCCGCAAATGTGACCTTTTTTAAGAGTATATATTTGGAAGTTATAGCAGTAGCATTTCTTTCAACATGTAAAAAGAAAAATCAATGTCAGTAATGTCCAGATGTCCAACATTTTCACAAACAGGGCATCTTCTCAGTGTCGATTATCGCTTTCAGATATTGTGGGTAACACAATGTGAAACACAGACAAGCACAGGCTGGCATTGAGCATTGGCTTATGCTAAATGACAAATCATGTTCATGCTGAACAACAATACAAGACACACATCATTACATACTTGCATCACCATCATTTATAGAATTGTGATGAACAGTAGCAACAGAGCTTCCCTTCAGACCAGACGGGCTGGAAAAATAACTCACTTCCTCTTTTTCAGGAAGCCTGTAGTTCCAACACTCTTGCTGCCTGACTATGATTTCTAATGATTGAATACAAAAGAAACAGAATTAAAGCAAAGCTCGACTGAGACAAAACATAAAAGCACAACCTCAAAGATCTTATTGAAGTTTGGTTCTACTATTGGTTCTAGATGTTACTTTGTATAATTAATTTTAAAGGTTACTTCATGTGTTGTTACTGGTAAACTAAAATCTTCAGTATGGGGATAATGGGAAGTCCTCATGTTATTTTGACACACCAAGAGAAATAAATAACCAGCATCACATTTTTAAGGAACTCTTATTGTTACATGGGGAACAATGAGCCTATTGCTGACTGTCAAAAGGAGAGGCGGAGTGTCTTGGTTGTCTTTCTTGTTTTCTTTTTAAAGAAATCTGATGGCACTTATTTCATCTAACACTAAATGTGTCAAACTGTTATTTTTCTTCCTTCAAAAGATTGTTTTCTTTGTCTCTTTCCGATTTTACAGGAACTTTGAGACATGCCAGTTTAAGTGGGAGGTGATGATTACTGGCAACCAGCCTACTGTCACTTAGAAATATGGGTTTGTAAAAGGAAAAGTCTGAGTGGTGCTGGAACATACTGTGTCTGAGAGAAGTAAATGAGGGGGACAAAAGTAGGTTTGACACCATGGTTTACACAATGTTTCAACAAACTGTTAAAACGACATTCTCAGATTCAAATATACTTAAGTCTTTTACAAACCTGCTTTGTAATAATAAATGAAGACTGTTTTAGCTGGATAGAGAAAATGAAAAAGAATCTGGAGTATGCTCTGTGTAGCTAATGGTCCAAACTCACAAAATGGGGGATGCTGCAAAGCGGCTTCATTTTCTTGCTCCCAAAAGAACCTGGAATTCTCTTGCGCTTGTGTTATTTTTCAATATTAATGTTCTTCCCAGTTAAAGTCCAGCATGAGCCTAAAGCTTTAAGGACTGGCAATGTTATTTACAGGCTGATTACAGTTTCAGAAACATTCTGGATAAATAAAGTGAAGTAAATGCACCCATATATTTGAAACCACGAGTAAAATCTTTAAAATATAAGTTGATTATTTCCACAAATTTGTTCCACTGTTAATGTTAACTTACTAGACAGAAAATAGAAATTAGAATCAGGTACTCTGTTCAAATTCCTACACAGGAATTTATTTTAATGTCTCCACTCAAGTTCCTCAATTATGTACTACCAACCTGTAATTTCTTGTACTTTCAAATATAACCTGCTTCTCTTAATTTCTTATTGCTACTGTCTGACAACAAATCAGAGTAAGTTTATCCTTTTAGATCAGTTAATCTGATCCAAATAATAATTTTCTAAATGCCAAAATATTTTTTCAATTTCCTACTTTTCTCACATTTATAAATGTGCATTGTTTTCCTTTAGGAAATCAATGTACAGAATTTGCCTTAAAGCTGTGTATAATGTTGGTCAAATGTTTCAGATGTTCTTCATGCAATACCTGTAGAATTGGTTAAACAGCTGCCTGTCTTTTCAACTCTGTCCACAAATTGTGTATGAGAATACAATCAGAACGTTGTGATGGTGTTCCTAAAACTTTGAATTTGTTGTCCTTTAGCCAATTTGTCACAAATTTATTGACATGAATAGGGCCATGTGGCCATCTCATCTGATGTGTACAGTGCAGCAAAATTCCCTAAAGAACATGTTGCAACTACCTGAGTATGTCTAGAATGAGATTGAGTTCTCCGGCTTCTAAGGTCTCCAAAAATGTAACTATTTGACCCTGAGTGTATTTGATAGTTGGATTTGGACTTCTTATATTGCTTTTGTAGAAATGCCTTCTTCCCTTCTGAGTAGTCTTTCAATCCATATTGGTTCAGGAGGTTACTGTGAATAATGACACTATCTTACCAGCTTCAGCCACCCAAAGTTTAGTTTGACTTCATGTCAGGTGGTTAGAAAAATGTCATGTACATTTTATTCAACTAAACACATAATGGCCTCAAAATGCTTGCTATCTGAACAGCAATAATACCATAAACACTTTGAAGGCTTTGTGTTGGCATGAAGCACTTGCTAATACTCTGGGTTGTGTCTCAGGGACAGTTTTTGTGTTCAAATCAGAAGAAAAGATCATGAAGACCATTGGGGTTTTGAGAGAAGAACTGAGCCTCAACGAGACAGAAGAACCGCAACCCTGATGAGGCCAACCAAGAAACCAGAGGTTGAGCTTTCAGAATATGGATTTACTCTCAAGACTGCTGTTTTTTTTTTTTTTTTTTTTTGGATCCAAGAACTTTCACAGGTTTTGTCAAGAAAGAGTTGAATTTTTGAATGAGTTTTTTGGGGCTACAACTTCCCTTTGAGGAAAATTGGATTTTCACCATGTTTTCCACACAAAGAATAAATGGATCAACCCAGGAAAGGGCCTCCAAAGTTTAATATATAATAATGTTAACAGCAATTTGACAAATGGTGTTCCTAGGTCATTATCCGGAACGTCTCTCTTAAGGTGTCCCTTTGCTGTGTTTTTAGGGCGTAGGAAGGCACATGCACTAGAGCTCTATTGCTTACAGCTCTACATGCAAGTCATTTCTGACAGTAAAGGTTCCCTGCCTTTCATTGGGGTTAGAGATCAAAGAAAGCAGCTCATGTCACTCAGCACTTCCTTGCCCATTAGCCACTAGTAGATTCATGTTTGTTATTGACAGGTCTATGCTTGCCATGCATTATTCAGCCACTCTGACAGAATGCACAGTGTCACAAAACACGACACAACTTCATCAGCAAAATGTTCTGCCTCTCCTCACACCCCTTCACCCCTCCCTCAGCTTATTCTGCTCCTCCTGTACAAGCGTTCCTCTCTGAAGTAATTTCATTTTCACCTTCGTTCAGGATCCCGTGAGTGAAAATGCTGGTTCTGGGCGGGTGGGCGGTTGGATGGAGGAGGCCAACTAGTCTCTCTGTCCTTTTGTCCTTGACGGCTGTGAAGCCTAGACTATTCATCTCTGTCAGAGGCAAGCATCTCAGAAAGCCCCTCTCTCCTCCTGCTTCCTCCTTACTCCAGTCGCTCTGGAGGCCCTGTCTCCCAGGCATGTCAGTGCTAAATAGGGCTTTTACACAGTATTGACTGGCCTGACAAGTCTCTCCACCAGCCAAGCTGGGCAGTATAGGAAGAAGCCTATCATATTATTTTCTCCTCTCAGCCATCCCTGCTGGATCGTCCACACAGCAGGTAAGTGGAGGGCTAATTCGAAAAGCTGAAAAAGGGAGTGATGAAAATAAAATGGGGCGCTGTCTCATAGTGTGACACGGTTGGCGACTTTACAGCAGGTAAAGCCCACATATTAGCACACACTGCCGTCACCTTGTGTGTCTGCAAGTATATTATCAAGGCGCTAAACCAGTGTGACAATGCCTGCCCACACTTGAAAATGTATTCTCGAGTGCACAATGGTGCAGGTAAGTAAATCCAAAAAGCTATAACAATGGACGTGGAAGGAACGTAAGCAATGCACATACAATATGGATTTTTTTTTCTAACATATTAGTGCATATGGATGTTTATTATCAATTTTCTCAAGACTGAAGAATGTCTAGCAATACAAATAAACTCTAAAAAGTAAAAAAAGACTCTTTGACCTTCTGCTCAGAAATAAACCAAGACCCTCTAGCATTTATTGTAATTGAATGGCTTAAATTACTAAGGTGCCCATGAAGAGAATATTGTTACTCAGCGTTCTGAAGGAGGTTTGCCCTTTTTACACTTGAGAGATTAAATTTGGTGTGCTCTGAACTGCTGAAGTGAGGGTGAGTATTGTATCAGGATTGAAGTGCTGTCTGAGGCCTTCAGAAAAAATGTCAACAGTTTATCAGTCTGGTGGGGCGCTTAAAGTGCCACTGACACTGTGAAGGTATTTACATGATTTAAAGAAATGAACTAACCTTAACCCATAATCCTAACCCAGACGAAAACAGCAACACTCTGCATTTATAGTATTTTGTGAAAAGTATTTATTAGTAAAAGCTTTACACATAATGAAAGCAATGAAAGCACAGTAGTTCATCTTTTTTATTTTATAGTGTCAGTGACACTTTGAAGAGTTTATGTTCAATGATGTGGTGATGGGAATTTCCTCTCTTTTCACAGAGCCGATTCTTGTGGCTCGACTCCCAATTGGCTCTTAGTTTATGATCATCTGCAGCCCCATATATTAACATACCTTGGAAAATAGGAATTGTTTATATTTTAAAATCTGTTGCATTCAATATTCCATATAGGATAAGCCTTATCCTTCCTTTTTTATGTATTTGTTCTGTTACGAAAGCAGACATTGTTTGTTTTGTATATTTTAAACAAACATTTTATTTTAACAAAAACAAACACACAAAACTCTGCAAACAAATCTACAAAACTGACCCATAATAATAATTTATTATTGATATCTTTAATTGTCAGCCAGATGCTGCTTCTCTTTTGCAGATGCTAGTTAGGGCTCCCCGAGAGACACGGTCAAACGCCTTCTCCAAGTCCACAAAACTCATGTAGTCCGGTTGGGCAAACTGACTGTTCTGTCTCTGTTTTAACATAATGGTATGATCCCATATCCTCACATATGATTGGCCACAAGGCTGCCTTGCTAATCAAAACAAAGTTCTGCCATGAGCAGAGTGGACTCCTCGGTGGAGTCACTGCAGAGTCCCCTCCATGTTGTTCATTTTCCTCATGTTAAAATCTTTGAAAGCAAGTTTCATTCAAAGATTTGAATGAAAGACAAAATTGCTTACCAGCACTCTTTTGCTTTCCAGCTTTATATTTTCTGTAAAATTGCTTTTCTGGGCAGTGTTTTGCTCACTCTTCACTTGAGATAACACAATTTTATCTACTTCTAAGATGGTGTTGATTTTTCAAGAACACTCTTGGATGTTCCTGATGATCCCCAACCTGATCTTCCAATTATTTTTTTCGTGGAAAAAATATCCATTTCTTCTCAAGCAATTAATCTACTAAATGTGTAAAATCTAACATTTCTGAAATTGATTTGAACTTAATGGTGTTAAGTTCATCATTACATTTAATCACCATTAATGGTGACAGGAATGGTTACAATAAACCAAACCAGAGTAAAGACAACAAAATATACTTTTTTAAAGAATAGCTGATTATAATTAGATTGAGTTTCAACAGTACAATACACAATTTAATAGCAAACCACTAACTTGTGTGACATGTAATCTCAAGTCTGCAAGTTTCTTCTAATGTGTCAATCTTCTGCACTGAGGAAAATCCTCTATCCCTCATGAAAGTCAGCATCCCAGTATTTCCCATGGGGAGCCAGAATCAAAATGTGTAATTCATATTCCAAGCACGATCTTGCATCCATCAATCATCTGATCTAACGCTGGCTGAGGCTCAAGAGGGCCGATTCTCTCTCAGGGTCCCTGCTTTTTGTATTGAAGGGACAATGTCTTAGAACAAAAGGTGAGGAGTACCTATAAATCCCCCTGGATGCATGATGCCATTGGAAAGTAATGGATCCTGCAATCCAGACAATCTGTAAACATCCACCTTAAACTCAGAAGATTTCTAAAACCAAGATAAATTACTTTTGTTTCATGTTCTTTCTTTATATATAAAAGAAACAGTATATAAACAGTTGTAAAAACAAGATCACCTACTGAGCTGGTGTACAAGTACATGCTAGCAGGAGACCTGTATGGGGAAAGGTGTGAGAGGTATGACAAATTTCATGAAAGGCTCTGATGAATTTCTTTGTCAGACAATCCTAAACGTCTGACATTGCTTTGGCAGTATTTCAGGTTCAGCATTTAGAAAAGCTTCAAGTGGAGTCAAGCTGTGCATCTCTGTTTGAAAAGGCAAATGTTCATGGTTCAGACAGCTCCTCAGTGTTACACTTGTTTATATTTCTGGAATACAGTACTGTGATTCTACACTACTAAGCCTCAGAATATAACAATATTAGCATGTTTGTTCAAGTAGGAATAAGAGTCCAGGTGGAGTAATATTTATAGTTTTTTCCTTTTGGTTTCTTGTCCAGGGTGAAAGCCCAATATTGCCAATATTAGTAATTAAAGTACTGAGAAAACCACAAAATGTCCTGAATAAACTCATTTTTAATTGCTGAAAGTCCATCCATCCATCCATCCATCTATTTTCTTCCGCTTTATCTGTGATCGGGTCGCGGGGGTAGCAACTTAAGAAGGGAGGCCCAGACTTCCTTCTCCCCAGACACTTCTTCCAGCTCTTCCAAGGGAATCCCAAGGCGTTCCCAGGCCAGCCGAGAAACATAGTCTCTTCAGCGTGTCCTGGGTCTTCCCCAGGGCCTCCTCCCGGTGGGACGGGACAGGGAGGAGTCCAGAAGGCATCCTGACCAGATGCCCGAGCCACCTCAACTGGCTCCTCTCGATGTGGAGGAGCAGCAGCTCTACTCTGAGTCCCTCCCGGATGACCGAGAGGGACTCAGAGGGGAGAGCCCAGACACCCTATGGAGAAAACACATTTCGGCCGCTTGTATCTGAAATCTCGTTCCTACCCTCATTCTTTCTCAACCCAAAGCTTGAGAAAGAATAAGGGTAGGAACGTAGGGCTTTTTGGCTCAGCTCTCTCTTCACCACAACGGACCGGTACGGCGCCTGCTTCATGGCAGACACTGCGCCACTCCCTTCTTCCCTCATTTGTGAACAAGATCCCAAGATACTTAAACTCCTCCACTTGGGGCAGGACACCCCCCCCCCGCCCCCCGCTCAGGGTAGTGAGCCCAGAGAAGGCTCACTACCCTTTTCCAGCTCAAGACCATGGCCTCGGATCCACAAAAAGCAAAGATGTGATCCTAAGGCCATCAGGACAGATCTCCTCCACACCTTGGCTGCGCCTAGAAATTCTGTCCATGAAAGTAATGAACAAAATCGGTGACAAAGAGCAGCCCTGGTGGAGTCCAACTCTCACTGGAAACGAGCCCGACTTACTGCTGGCAATGCGGACCAGAATCTGACACCAGTCATACAGGGACCTGACAGCCCGTATTAAAGGGCCTGGTATCCCATACTCCTGGAGAACCTCCCACAAGGCTCCCCGAGGGACACGGTCGAACGTCTTCTCCAAGTCCACAAAACTCATGTAGTACGGCTGGGGGAACTCCCATGCACTCTCCAGGAACCTGAGGGTGTAGAGCTGGTCCAGTGTTCCATGACTAGGACGAAAACCACACTGCTCTTCCTGAATCCGAGATTCACGACGGATCCTCCTCTCCAGAACCCCTGAATAGACCTTGCCAGGGAGGCTGCACTGCTTCCCCCTCCTGAGACGCCGGATGGTGGAACAGAATCACCTCAAAGCTGTGCAGAAGTCTTTCTCCAAACTCCTCCCACACCTGTGTTTTTGCCTGGGCAACCGCCCGAGCCACATGCCGCTTTGCCTGCCAGTACCCATCAGCTGCTTCTGGAGTCCCACATGCCAAAAAGGCCCAATAGGACTCCTTCTTCAGCCTGACAGCATCCCTCACCGAAGGTGTCCACCAACGAGTTTGAGGGTTGCCACCGCGACAGGCACCGACAACCTTGCGGCCACAGCTCCGATAAGCTGCCTCGACAATGGAGACATGGAACATGGTCTACTCAGACTCAATGTCCCCCAACTCCCCCGGAATGTGTTCAAAGTTCTGCCAGAGATGGGGGTTAAAGCTCAGTCTCACAGGGACTCCGCCAGACGTTCCCAGCAGACCCCTTACAACACGTTTGGGCCTGCCAGGTCTGACCGGCATCCTCCCCCACCACCGGAGCCAACTCACCATCAGGTAGTGGTCAGTAGACAGCTCCGCACCTCTCTTCACCCGAGTGTCCATGGCTGAAACAATAAAAAAGTCAGTTATTGAACTGCAGCATAGGGTGTCCTGGTGCCAAGTGCACATATGGACACCCTTATGCCTAAACAGGCACTGAGATGGGGAGCAACAAGTATGCTCACACCTGCCCGATGCCTCTCATTGTGGGCAACTCCAGAGTGGAAGTATGTTCAGCCCCTCTCAAGGAGACCGGTTCCAGAACCAGAGCCATGCGTCGAGGTGAGACCAACTATTTCTAGCTGGAACCTCTCAACCTCACACACCAGCTCCGGCT
The DNA here is from genome assembly GCA_903067095.1 of Girardinus metallicus. Lineage (NCBI taxonomy): Eukaryota > Metazoa > Chordata > Actinopteri > Cyprinodontiformes > Poeciliidae > Girardinus > Girardinus metallicus. Next base: position 14,540 of record CAEGAE010003521.1, read on the forward strand.
CCTTCCCCACCAGAGAGGTGACATTCCACATCCCAAGAGCTAGCTTCTGCAACCAGGGATCAGACCGCCAGGGCGCCCTCCCTCGGCCGCCACCCATCACACACTGCACCCAACATCTTTGGCCTCTCTCATAGGTGGTGGGACCATGGGAGGGGGGACCCATGTTTCTTCTTCAGGCTGAGCCTGGCTGGGCTCCATGGGTAAAAGCCCTACTTGGATGGCACTTGGCTTCAAAATTATATTTCTGTGTTGCCTTCAAAATCCAAGGCCTGACTACAAGCCACCTGTAACCCCGAACCCACATAATATTCAACTGTAGCTATGACATTTATTGAGATCATCAAATCGCTCCTTGTACCTGGAGGTTAAGTCCCAGACAACATAGGTTAGGTTCATAGAGGTGAGGAAACATCTTTTTCCCATTAAGGAGGAGATTTTCCCAAGGGACTACTGCAGCTGGATCAAGCATGTCTTTGGCACTCAACATTTGGGTAGAACCAGAATGCATAAACGTTTATTCTCTCTGTTTACTAATATTACTAATACTACTGTCTTAGTGATTGACAGTAGTATTGATAACATTATTCCTCCATAACTATGTTTAAGGAGAAGTAATCTTAAAAATAAAACAAAGCACAGTAGCTCCAGGTTGCCATCAAAAGTTGATTGTTTCAAACTGCAGACAGAATGTCAACACAGACAACTAAGTGCTGGATGGAGGATGGTTCCCTCCTTCATCTAAACTAGAGGGAAGGCAGACACAGTAATCAGAGACCGAGTGCCATCCTTTTGCCTCTGCAGTGGCTATTTTATGACCATGGTGACAGTTTGATTGCTTTCCTCATCCCAGTCTGTATGCAGCCTTTCACGTTGTCTTTAGGCCTGCCGGTCCCTTTGGAAAGGCTGCCAGGACTCCTTGTACTCTGAGAAGCACCACAGAGGCCACTCTTGTCAATGACCTATGTTTCACCCCTTATAAGAAAAAAAAAAAACAGCTTTTCTTTCAACCCTCACAGCTTTTTAGCAGCACAAGACCAACACCTCACAGGCCTGCGATGAAAAACAACTGTTTCCCTATAAAATGCTGGTCAGACTTCACGTCTAGGAGATGGTGAGTAATCTTGCTTTTTAACTTTAATGGGCATCCTAGTGAACGCTTTTGCCTGCATAATGCCGTAGCATATGTTGACGGAGCAGTTATGGTGAGAAGGTTTTTCAAACTCTTGGCTTGGAAAGAAAATGTGTAATAAAACATATTAGAAATTAAACATACAGCATTAGAACATCAACTCAAACAACAAAATGAAATCTCGGTGAGGCCAAGTTTTGATAGGAGAGATAGGTCACTAACTGTTACGGTTTCATTATACATACTGGCATTTTTAAAAATTTCATTTTAGTAAAGTGTAGTATTGAAATTTCAACTGTTAATTTCAGCAGTTTCAAAAACAAAAGGTCATTATTAAATTTTTTACAAGCAAATTTTTTACAAAGTAAATGTCACAAACTGAAAAAAATGGCTCTTTTCAAGCCAGGTGTGTTCAGGGCATCATTAAGAGATCTGCATTTTAAATCTCATCTTAAGATAGATATAAAAACACTCAACAAATCCCACACTGGTGTTACGTATTTAACACATATACAGCCGAAACAGGAAAGCTGTGGGTGAAAGACTAAGTACACATAGTGGTTGAAAGGCTCGAAGTCAATTTCTGTGACTTTTTAGTGTCTTTCGTCAGTAATGAAGATGTCTGACCTACTCTCCGTTGTACTACAATGCTTGCATCATCCTAATTCAACCATTGTCCTCCGGTCAGAGAAAATAGCCTAAATTTGATTCTAGAATACTCAAGTACTACATAGTCAGCTCAATAACTGCAAGGTGCTCAGGTCTGTAGACAGCAAAACAAACCTCATCAGCCTTCTACTGTCACGCTTAACAGCTGATGTTCAGCTTCAAAGTGAATATGCTAGATTTGACAACAACAATAATAATAACAATAATAATAATAAGGACCCCTTTCAGTAAAATACAAGAGAATGCAATAACATTACAAAGTGTATTATTTCTTAACAAAGTGGGCTTTGAGTCTTGATTTAAACAGAGGGAGAAAGTCAATATTAGGAATGGGGGAGTTCCAAGTTTGGGAATTTGAGAGGCTGATTGCCTTATTCTCTATGGTTCTGAGATGAATGGAGGATGGAGGAGATTGATTTGAGGGAACAGGAGAGGGTGGCAATGTGCAGGGGATCTGACTGAAAAAGAGGTGTGAGGTTGTTAATGGCTTTGGAGGACTACAAGAGAATTTTTAATTCTAATTTTGATTTACCTGGAAGCCAGTGCAGCTGCTGACAGACGGGTGGACAGGTGTGGTCTGGTGGGAAGAGGAGGTTTTGGTTATAATGTAGCTGCTGGATGTTGAACTATCTTCAGCTTATAGAGGCATTTGTGAGGAAGACAGAAGAGGAGAGAGTTATAGTAATCGATACAAGAGGTGACAAGGCTGTGAACAAGAACAGAAGTGGTAACAGGGTGTATGGAAAGGCGGAGGAGTTTATATTGCAGAAGTGAAAATGTATAAAATGATTTTACTGATGTGGACCTAAAATGACAATAAGGTATCAACAATGACAACCAAACTCTCGACTTGAGAGGAAAGGGAAACATGAGCTGTCGATAAAAATGGAAGAACTGCCAACTTTGGATAATGTAAATGTAGTACTAACAAGAAAAATTCTCTGGGTATTTTCACTGTTTAGTTTAGGAAATTGAATAGATCTTGGTGAACAGGAATCAGGATTTTATCTCAGGTCAGCAGTTGAAGAAAGAGGAAAAAGAGAGCGTAGAATTAGATTTTGGGGAAAGCAGACCTGTGTGTCATCTGCAAGGCAGTGAAAATGGGTGTTGAGTTTGGGGAAAATATTTTCCAGGGACAGGAGACACAGTTTCAAATGTAATCAACCCATTAAATGGCTGTTATTAGTTGTTGTCAATCCCATAGGATGCCGTCAGCCTGTGCCTCTTAACAGGCTTAGTAGTTTATCACCAAATCATAAGATGAATGGTTGCTTGATGACTGCTTGAATGGACCCTGATAACCAAGATCCAGATTCCAATTTTGACATATTCCAGCTCATACAGGAGCAAGGTATAACTGTAAGCAGGTAACTGCCAAAATGTGCATTTCGTCAAACGATTATGATAAGGTCAACAGTATGATTTCATCTTAGGTTAAACTACGCTGCTTAATGACCGGGAAGTTTAAAAGCTCATCTTTAACCATGACTACCATTTGTCGATGTATATATTCCGGGGATTTTCATGCTGTCTAACAATACTGCCAGCAGTATGCCCAGTAGGATTTGCCATCTTAAAAGAGTTTTTTGAAGAAAAAATTAACTCACAGTGGGCCAATAGAAGCATCTTTGTCATTCATTGCTGTTGTTTGAGGGTGCCACTAGTGTGCCAGATTTACAAGCATATCAGAAACACAATAAGATTTCAGTTCTGGACTTTAGATAGAAAAAAAGAAAATTTGATTGATTGCATTACATTTTTAACGCTTTGAAATATATGTAATAAATAATCAAAATTAGTCCCAACCTTTAGCTGATTATGGCATCTAAATACCGCTAGGTTTGAATTTGCATAATTTGTCATTATGTAACAAAGACTACAATTAGTTGGTATCATAAATAAATTAAAATAAACTTGAAGTAAATTAAAACACTGTGTGGTTAAAGAGATGGACATTACACATATGGTTGATAACTTTTGGACTCTAAATGTGAAGTTCTACAAAAGCAGGCTGCACATAACGCATAAATAATCTTCCTGCTGGTGCCAACAGCAGGTATCTCTTAATTTGGTTGAGTTTTCAACACCCAAGTTAAATGCAGTTCAGTAGGTAGATTTCTAACATTGTGAACATATAAAAGTGGCAGATCAGTCTGCTTGCAATAACCTGTATTTAATTAAAAAATTACAAGCATAAATATATATATATATATATATATATATATATATA